>PVJA010000392.1:45075-106728 GCA_004027025.1 Myocastor coypus | reverse complement strand
AAGGGAGTAAAATACGTGAATATGAACGCACTAGAAAGCAATATAAATGATCAAAAGATATGTTAAGCTGTTAAAAATCACTAACAGAGAAATGCAAATTAAAAACAATGAGATATTGTTACCTCCAATTAGAATGACTATTAAAGACAGAAAATAATTGCTGGCAGAAGTGTAGAAAAGAGGAATAATTAAATATTACTGGTGGGAAGGTAAATGACTAGATTCATTTTGGAAAGCATGAGAGTTCCTCATCAGGTTAACACAAGAACTGCCCATAATCCAGAAATCCCCTTGTTGGGGAAATGAAATCAGTGTTTTTGCATCAAGATTACATTAAATTTATGTTTCTGCATCCATAATACTATGTTCCTTATTTTGTGTACAAAAGCTTTTGAAGAAACATTTGTTGATGAATAAATGAAGAAAGTAGTATAAGTGTGTTACAATTTTTTTCCTAGTCCTGAATTTTAGAGGTTTTTGATTTAATGTTTGTATTAAATCATGATAACTCCAGTTGAGAATAATTGTAAAGTTATTCAAAGTGAAAGCAGGAGTTCTATAAATTAGACTTAGGTGCTGAAACTTGCAGGGCCTTGAATGTCCAAGTTAAATGATTTTGCAGTATAGACATTTTTAGATTGGGGTATAATTCTAAATCAGTGTGGTTATGGTTCATGTTTATTTCAAGCTTGGTTCATCTTGAATTAAACCTGTGTGACAATAGCCAGATACATTGCTTCAAGTGCAAATTATTTGGACTTTTATTCTTACAGTATCCATAATCTCTAGAAAAAGACATTCTGTAGATATTCCTGATGTTAAATATTTCTAATATTATTTTGTGAAAATTACAGATATCTAGTTAAATTATTTTTACTGTATATCTAGACACTATTTCTAATTAGTGTGACAAACCCATGCATTTGTATTTAGAATCTAGATTTTTCTTAGGTCTGCATGTCTGATTCATTTAAGAATTGTTTTTGATATTGATTATTCTGACAAAATGGGTTGTTGAATGCATATTTTCACTTAAATTTATCATAAATTCCTTGTTAATAACAATTAATTATAAGTTAACAATATTTTAGTCTTTTAACATTGGAATTACATTGACTTTTACTTACATCATTTGTCCTTTAATATGCAGAGTTAACTGAAAGCAATAAAATTGAATTTTAATAACTGGCTAAGTACACTATAAATTGTTAACCCTCTGAAAGCCAAAAGTAATAATAATGATCTCAATCTTTATAGATGATTTGTAAAGTAAGTGTAACATGTGTGTGTGTGTGTGTGTGTGTGTGTGTGTGTGTGTGTGTGTGTGATTTTCCTCTTTAGCTATTTAAAAATAAGCTATGTTGACCATGAACTAAACTTGTAAATTTGCATGGTCCAAGGTGCTGACTCTCTGCTGCCCATGCTTTTGCAGGGGGACATCCAGCAGTTCCTGATCTCTGGGGACCCGAAGGCGGCCTATGATTACTGTGAGCACTATAGCCCAGACTGTGACTCCTCAGCACCTGCTGCTGCTCAGGCCCAGGAACCTCAGACCGACGAGGTGAGGGGGAGGGCAGGGCAGGTGCTACCTTTCACTGATGGGGACTCACTTTTAGTTAGGATACACTTTTTATTTCATGGTCTTTAATATGTCTAAGAAAAAACAATTCAAAGATATTTGGTATATGTTCTTTTTGTTTAAGTACTGGTTGGTTAACTTTATTACAACTAGAGACCTCACACTTGTGTTCTACTGGAACATTTTAGATAAAGGGTCCTTTCCAGCAGCCATGTTTCAGCCCTTCCTCTATGAATAACTAAGAACCTCAATGTGCTGGTGGAATCTTTTCTGATGTACTTGCTGACCTCCAGGCCTTTAGTAATCCATGCAGATGAGAAAATGTCAGAGCTGTTCTAAGGTTTCAGGTTCTGCTGAGTAATTACAGTGATTTTTTTTCCTATTTCTAATAGAGAATTAAAAAAAAAAACCTAGACAAATAGGAGGGATTTATGCTTTAATTGTAGGCATGATTATATTTTAAAATTTGTTTGTTTGTTTGTTTGTTTATTTATTTATTGTGGTGCTGGGGATTGAACTCAGGACCATGCGCTTGCCAGGCAAGCTCTTATTCTACTGAGCTATCCTACCTGCCCCTAAAATTTTTTTAATACTGAGTTTTTCATTCTGATGGGGTAAAAGATTGAGAACAAAAAAACTGTTTTAAGGCAAATAAGTATTTTCTTCCTTTTTACTAACAGCAATAGGTACTGCCTCCACAGAATGAATTCAGCTCTTTTGATTTCATTCCTCATGTGACCTTAGGTTTGCTTTTCCATTAATATGGAAACATACGTAAAATACATTTTTGACACTATGTTGTAAGGCATGATAATGAATTCTGTTGAACTCCTGTTTTCCATGACTTAATATTAGTGATTTTTCTTAAAACAGGATAAATTCTTAAGATGCCATCAGGAAAGCAAATATGAAAGACCAAAGAAAAATTACTTCAATATTTTGTTTGCCTGTTTCAAAATTTTCAATCATCTTATTCTTGTTTATTTCCTCATAATTCACTAAATATGTTTTCTATAAATTCCAAGGTGATAGAGGAAATATCCTTCAAGCTAAGATTTTTGTATTTGACAGGTTACTTGATTACTTAATATTTATAATATTTGATTTAATAATACTTTAATCAATAATTTATAATGATAGTTCTATAATGTATAATATGTAAAATAAATTCATGTGGTGTATAAATATTTGATAGTTTGAATAAATAGCATCTTACTACTAGAACAGTTAGGCTTATATTTTTATCAACAGACATGGTTTGATGCTTGGAAGAAGAAAAGTTTGCAATTTTAATGTATTACTTTTAGGTATTCTGTTCTCAAATTTTATCACTGTGTTGGGTAAGATGAATTATTTTTAATTAAGGCAATATTTATTAATCTTCTTATACTCAATCACCAGTAAACTTAACATTTTTCTACTTATAAAATGCATATGTAACACACTATTGAGGTGTCAAACTTGCTTTAACAAAGATTTGATGGGGAAAAATAACACATTGCTGTAATAGAAAAATGTAAGAAAAATTGGTTTTGTAGTGCAGTAATAAAGAGAATTTGTTACTAGTTTCTATAATTGTGTCACAATAATATTATTAGTTTATTTGAAAAATCAATTTTCCTATGTTTGCTAGACTGATACTTCAACAAGAAAAACATGTCATGCTTGTAGTAAAAAATAGTAAAATTAGTAAACAATATTAATTTTGAGCTGTAGACATTATTATTTCACTATGTTTCAAATAATGCATTTACATAATTGATCTTTAGATTATAATTGAGCTATATCCCTTGTCTCTAATCTTAAATTTCAGATTGCTATGTGCTCAAGCGTTGCATTAAATTATCATCATAGAATAAGAGAGACACGTAATACAGACAGATATGAATGTAGTCATCGCTTATTAGGTTTTAAATGTATTTAAATGACCAAATTGCCATATAAATAGCAGTATGAGTAATATTAAAATTATCTTGGTGTTGACATATTTTTATTTTATTTTTTCATGTATTTGGTACAGAGCCTTACTATGCAGCCTGGACTCATGGTGATCCTCCTGTTTTCAACCTCCCTAGCACTGGGGTTACAGGCATGCCCCACAACGCCTGGACTCTCTCACAGGCTCAGTGTGCCCTGCAGTGGAGCTGGCTTGGCATGTGGGATCAGGGATCAAACCTCGGTCCCCTCACTTGCCAAAGCATGTGATTAGTCTGCTGAGCTATCTCACCAGCCCCGTTGGAAATTATTTTCAGGCTACATCATCTTTGTATTTTATAAGAAAACATAACAGATTTACATATAATTGTTTCTTAATATATCATACATGTTTTGTAGAAGGCAACTTATTCATAAAAATGTACATATGATATATATATATATGATAAAATATGACATAAATATATATAATAAAATACATATATTCTTTCCAATGAAGGATGAAAAAATAAAATGAAATCAAAGCAAGACTATCTTTTATAAAATAATTAAAAATAACTGACTTGGACTTGCATGGTGGTCCCCTTAATACCAGCTCATGGGAGACTAAGACAGAAGAACTGCGCAAATTTCAAGACTGGCCTAAACTATGTGGGAAAAAGCCAAACTGAACTATAGAGCATAAACCTTTTCAAAACCCCAAAACAATAAGAATGAATAAAATTGTGTCTTAATTACTTTTCTATCGTTGCTGGGACAAATACGTGACACTCAAAATGAAGGAAGGAAAGGTTTATTTAGCTCACAGTTTGTGGAGGTTTCAGTCCATAATTGGCTGACCCAAGGCTGAGTGGAACAGGGCAGAGAGTATCCAGTTCATGGTGGCAGAACAGCAACAATTGCAAGAGAGGCAACAGAACAACCAGGGGAGCAGAGAGCAACAGTTCTAGTCTCTCTATCTCTCTTTATATTACATTCAGGCTCTCTGCCTCAGCCTTATCTGCCTTAGACTACACCCACAATCCCAGAAATACTTAAAACACACAATCCCGGGGATCATGGATCAAGTCTCAAACTCTAGATCAGTACTGAAACACATAATCCCAGTGACTCATGAGTCAAGTCTCAATCTATAGAAAATTGACTTACAAAATTATTACCTTTTATACTTTCTGGTAATTATTTGTTATGATATTAATAATGCTTACATTAAATTTCTAGAACTAAGCATTTTATCTTGCAAGTGTGCAAAAAGCAAAAATATTTAAAATGTAATCTATAAGAATTTTTCTATTTTACAAAATACTACATAAGATTTTATAAGAAAATCATTTTGAATGCTTCCATGTTAAGTCTGCAGCTGATATTAGGAGGTTAAAGTTATGAATCTACATATCAGTTGTGTCTTACTGCACTTTGACCATCCTGAGAATACTTAAAGACATACCTGTGTACGTGTAGCCTGATGTCCAAGGGAACTGTTTAGAACTGTTCTCCTTGGTGAGGATATTTCACTACAGGTCAGCTGTACAAAGCATCATGCAGACATTTGGGACATTTCTGATTCTGTCTGTCACATTGCATATATTTGCATTTTAGTTTCTAATAGAATCAAATTGTGATCACTAATTAAAAATTTGTAATCAATAGGATGTTTGCTCACAGATTAGAGAGGATTAGTTGAAATGCCAAGGAGGTCCAAATACAGTATTTTGGAAATTATATATAGTTTGCTTCTGCCATATATATGATATATACCATATATACAGACTATATATGGGTATATATATCCATATCAAATATACATACTATATATAATACTATGTATAGTATATGTACTATATATAATAATACTGTATATACATATACATATGTATTTGCTTTTACCATATATGTGCCAAGTATATGTTCATTAAGCTAAAATTATGTATAGCTTTAGTATATTTAATGTACTGATTATTTTTATGCTGTACATAGCTTGTGTATATTTATAGTTATAATTTTGATTAAAAGACTAATGAGTATGTTTTAGACTATAATCTTCATTAAAATTTTCAAAAGGAATTTAACTTTCGAGGAGAATTAATTACTTTATCATATATACTTATGTATGATTCTCATCTCCCATTATAAAGAAAATACTACACCCAGTTGAATTATTTATTTATGCTTATCAGGCAGATGCTTATGCCACTGAGCCTTCAACCTGGACCCTCAGTTGAAGTCTTGAATACAAGAGAGTCTAGAATAAAATACTGTTTTCCATTGTGAATTCAGTTTAAGTAGTTTAAAATACTTAAGTGATACACTCTATTTTTAATAGAGACAAAAGTAATATCAAATACTGAAATACAGTATGTAGTTTTACATTTATATTGTTTTCATGTTATGTAATTCTGCAGGAAAATGGACATTTCCAAATGCAGTGTAGGTCTTACTTTTACTTTGGTTAGTCTTCTGAATCTAACACAGACTTACTTCATATTGTTGTATTCCATTTTTCTCCTCTCCCTGATCTATGTTGCAATAGATCTGAAAGGCTTTGTGTTCTTCAAAAGTACTCTTCATGGTTTTAAACATGCTGCTTAATAAAAGACCCATATTCAAAATAGTGTGAATGTCTTTTAGTAGAAATTTGCCGGAGCTTGGGGAGATAGCTCCGCAGTCTACGCACCAGCCTGGCAAGCAAAAGAATCCAGATTTGATCCTCAGAACCCCATGCTGTGCCAGCCCAGAACTGCAGGCTGGCTGTGCTGGCCCCACAACCAGGTGTGATCCCAGCGCTGGGGAGGCTGAGACAGGAGAGACACTATGAGCCCGAGCTGTGTATGTGTAGTGAAAACTTGTACCAAATACATAAATAAGTAAAAGAGACTAATATGCACACATATATATCTGAATATATATATATATATGTGTATGTATATATGTATACATATTTTCATAACGATTTTATGAAACAATACTAACACGAACACTGGCTGTGTCTAAGAACATAAATGCTGTTTGAATTAATGTTCAGTAATTAAAAGTTTGAATCATTATTTAAAACTCTTAATTTTCTCACAACCCCAACCATAGTTCTGCTTTTAGAAATCCTGCTTTGTCTTTCCCATGTTATTGTTCTCTGAATAAGACAGTGTAATCTTCTATGCAGTGCCAAATAACTTAATGCTAGTTCTCTTGATGCTTAACATTTACACTAAGTAAAAGTTAAGATGATCCCTGCTCTGTTAGTAGTAGTATTTGCCACTAACAAAATTGCCTGATATTTTCTCCTTACAATGTAGTATGCACCTGAGGATATTATCGAATATGACTATGAGTATGGGGAAACAGAATACACAGAGACTGGGAGTGTAACAGAGAGACCCACAGTAGCTGAGGAGACGGTAGCACCAACAGAGGTAAAAACAAGCAGTGTCTGTGTGTGGTCTTCTCCTGGGTACCCTGCGCTTCCTTACCTTTGGTGTTCCTCAAACAGCTATCCACCTTTCTCTCTTCTGTTGTCGGTAAAATAACTCACTTTTATTTGACAGCAGCTGTCCTGAAGGAATGCTGCCCAGTTTTCTTTTGTGTAGCCTTCCTGTCGTCTGTGCTTTTTCTTTCCTCTCTCACTTTATTTATGTTTTCCATTTCATCTTTCATCACTTTTTACAGAAAAAGAAATCCGGTTTCAAAAAGAAGAGGAAGACAGTGGTCACTACCTCAAAGGAAAAGCCCAAAAAGTTTATACTCCCCATATCTGAAAAATTTGCATTCCAGAAGAAGAAAAGTAATCAAGCTGCAGCAAAAGCCAAATTAGGGGTAAAAGTAGCAAAGAGAAACAGTCAAGATCTGTCCTAGATGAGCTGGAAGATCTCTGATGACGAGTCATAGTCGGAGCCCCGCTAAGCATTTGGCTAGTCCTCTAGCCCAGTTCAGTCTTCAGTTTTTCACATATTCAGGGTTATTTTACTTATTTTCTGATTCTTTTTCTTTTGATCTTTTTCAGGCAAATATTGTTGATGATTTTCAAGAATATAACTATGGAACAATGGAAAGTTATCGGACAGAAGCTCCTCAGAGGGTATCTGGATCAAATGAGGTAACGGCGGAAGCAATATTAAGTCACATTCCCAACTCTTGAAGAGATGTAGTGCTTCTTGATGTAATTCGTTCTGGAGGAATTCATAATTGTTGACATTTTTGAAGGTTTTATTCTTTTGTTAAGGTTAGAAAATAATATTGGCTCACTCTTACTAAAACATTAAAACATTGATGTCAAAGTCAGGTTTTACTTGAGTCTTTGCTTTATGTAATTGCTAAATTAGTCATGCTGAATTTGCTGCTATTATTTTTTGATTGCTTCTGAAAATTAGCAAGCTTTTAACATGTTGTGACTAAGGAGATTCACAACATGATTCTTCTATGAGAAGAATCCTCTGAAATTAAAATTGTATCAGCAGCTGATACAATTAGTATTTTATTTCATTTGACCCATAATCATGCATTTTAATGACAACATATATCTCTAGAAATAAGTCTAAGTGGATTTTGTTAGTGATTTATTTTTAAACTTGTTAAGAATATAGCATTATTTATGTTTAAAATAATATATCTTAACCATTCCAACATGTTCTATGAAACTAAGTTTAGCTAGGTTAAAATCAGTTTTGTAGAATTTTACATTATATAAATACTTTGACTATAAAAAAAAAAAACAGGATGCAATTCAACTTTTAGCTTGTTATGTATCTGGCATAGAATCCTTAGTATTTTTCAAAATGTAAGAAACAGGTGGGTAAGTTAGTTGTTTAATGTTTATATAAGGTATGTCTCGGTCTGCCAAAACCACTACTGCTTTACCTGCAGACATGTAATTTAAAGTAATGAACATTTAGGATGATGATGAATATTGTTTCAAATAGTCTTAATAGCTTTTAAAAGATATCTTGGTTTTAGATGTTTACACAAATTTAGCTATTTTAGCTTAGAGACATGAATATTTACTGTTCTGGGATAATATTCAACCTCCATAGCAAGCATAGACTCCTAATCTCAGAGTAAAAAGGAATCATAATGATTAGATATTTTATTTTAATAGCAATTGCCAATTTAATCATTATATATTTTCATCCTGTTTCTCTAAAGAAGCGGCATTGTTGTAAATTTTATTTTTAATAAAATAAAGTTTTTATAGTCTAATTTTTATTACATAGAGGCCTATAATTGATGCTTATTTTTAAGCAATCTACAATGACTTTTCCAAGCATACAATAGTATATATAATTCTTGCAAAGATATGTTCATTTTTTGGACATTAATATTTTACTTATGAATTGAATATCAAATTTACATGACTGTCTTTGTAATTACATTTAATAATATTCTCTGAGATAAAACAATTTTTCACACATTTTATTTTTCAAATTTAAAGTGAATATTGACTAGCAGGATATTTTACTAGAAGCAAATACACATGCTGACACCATGTGAGTATTTGTAGTTTATTGGGAAAAATGGCTTGAAAGCAATATAATTCTGTACATATGAATGTACAAATGTATTTCTTTCAATGATACTTACTAAAGGCAATCTTTCCAGGCCTTCAGTCTTGCTTCAGTAGTAATAAAAATCTCTTTTCATTCATGCCACCAAGCTGTAATTACAGATCCTTACCTTGCTTTACTAACAAATAAACTTTATGTTCTCCAATTCTCTGCAACTTACCTTAATAGCCAAATCCAGTTGAAGACATTTTTACTGAAGAATATCTAACAGGCGAGGATTATGATCCCCAGAGGAAAAATTCCGAGGATACTCTGTATGAAAATAAAGAAATAGACGGCAGGGACTCTGATCTTCTGGTAGATGGAGATTTAGGCGAATATGATTTTTATGACTATAAAGAATATGAAGATAAACCAACCACCTCTCCTAATGAAGAGTTTGGTCCGGGTGTGCCAGCAGAAACTGATTTCACAGAAACAAGCGTAAGTCACCATTCCACCTGGTGTCGTGTGTGCTGCTTTAGGGTGCATTCATAACCACACTGATATCTTTTCCGGTTTGAAGTACAGGTTGAATTCTTGAATCAGTTGTAAGTATTTACCATTCCCAGGCACTTCGATAGATTCTGCCTTCAAGGAACTCAACTATTCAAACTCAGGCCAGTCTACTGGAGTCTTTATTGGAAAGTATGCTCTTGAACAGAATTGAAATTCATTATCTTTGATAAGACTAAAATAGTTAAATTTATTCTGACTTGCAAGTCTAATTTTTTCATCTAGACTGTTACTAAATTTAATCTGATATATTAATGTCTTGCAACAATAACTGAGGCCACAGTTGTTTTGCGTTTTATAGAATGTTTTAAAGCAGCAGTGTTAAACTCTCACAGATTCAGCAGGGATGTTCATTTGCACTGCTGAGCCCTTTATAAGGTTCTATTTTTAAAAGTGGGTATTTTAATAGTTTGTTTTAAATTCATATAAATCATTGAATTTCTTTTACAACAAAAAATCGCATGTTTTTACTTACTTTGAAGGCATTTTGACTGTTTTTACTTTTTTAACCAACAGATAAATGGCCATGGTATGTATGGAGAAAAAGGACAGAAAGGAGAACCAGCCGTGGTTGAACCTGTGAGCACTGCTATAAATACGTTGTAACATCTGGTGCATTTAATTTGTGTTATAAACCACCATCCCCTTAAATTTTGTGTATGTTATGTGTTAGCTTAAAGAATCCTGATGTCTTAATATTTATAATTTATTACAAATGTATGAATCAGTAATGTCTGTCCTGGAAAGTATCATGTCAAGTAAGCAAAGCATTATGAAGACTGCTAGAATTTAGACATGTTGGAATTGATCTAGTCTAATTCTCTTATTATGGAGTTGAGATCTAATGGTTACAAGTAATTTTTTTATGGTTTCCAGTGTTTGCTGTTGGAGACAGAGCAGTAGTTTAGATTTTCTAATTTTTAAGTTTAGGAGATTCTCATCTTATTTCTCTGATGCCATTATTGAAAATATATTCAATTATATAATACTTATTTCTTTTCCAAAATGCATTACTCAGTAATATGAATACTTTTCTAAAATATTTTATTTTCTTCTGTGTTCAAATAAAGCTCTGAAGATCACTTAAATTTTTTATTATTATTACATATGGTTTTGGTAAAAAACACTTTACTAAAAAGAAAATTTAATATTGTTCCCCTTAAGCAGCAATTTGGGAAAACTACTGCAGTAAAACTAGATACAGTGTGCTTAACTCTTTGAGGGCCATGAAAATCCTTTCAGAAACTCTTAAGGACATGCAAATTGAAAAAAAAATAGACAGATTTAGAAGACTCCACTGTTGAGGACCTTACTGCCTTTTTGCTCTAATACTGGTAACCATGTGAAACCAAGTCACATACTCTTGGAAAGATTTCTAGAAAAATCTTTTTTTAGAATGAATTTGACCTTGTTAAAAAAATATACCAACAAATTTGTAAGTGCTATTGCGGTGGTCAGCTGTCACAACCTGTAGTTGAGTCAAAAACATTTTTGGAGCTGAATCCTCACCTGAACCATTCTCATCTGCTCTGTGGCTTCATGCAGATTTTGTCCTTAGGACCTTTGGACTGCTCCCTCTTTTTGCTGAATTCAGGTGCTTAGGTATCATCACTTCTGTTCCCTCATTCATGTGGATTATGTCTATAAGCCCTTGCTCATGTACACATTATCATGGGTACTAGGAAGAATCTGGACAAATGTCTTCTGTGCACCTTTGTTTAGAAAACTTAGCTGTGATGTTTGAATATTTGCCTTATCCTCAAGTAGTTGCTAGATCCGCTGAGGTCAGGAACTTTTTTTAAAATCAAATTTAATTTTTTCCTTTTCCTATCAAATTTTTTTTGGCTTTTTCAGACAGGGTCTCGCTATGCAGTTCAGGCTCGCCTTGAACTCATTTTTGCAGTCTAGGCTGGTCTTGAACTCACATTGATCTTCCTGCCTCAGCCTCCCAAGTGCTGGGATTACAGGCATGCACTACCATGACTGGCTAAAAATGTTTTTGATTGTTTTTACATAATAAAAAATAAAAATTTATTTTTTAAAATGCAGTGATGTACCATCCTTCTATAGTTTCTCTGTGAGGAGGTTAAAGGTTACATCCTACTAAAGATCTTTTCATTGTTGTTATAGGGTATGCTTGTTGAAGGACCACCGGGGCCAGCAGGACCTGCGGTATGTGAATGATTAATATCATTTTGATTTGGAGTTTTAAATTATTGAAACTAACATTTTTATTCTATTTGGTTTATACATCTGAGATATTTTAAAGTGAGTTTTGTATGCAAATATTTGTTCAGAGGAGCTGATGGACTTGAGTTGCTTCTGATACAGCTGTTCATTATTTTGTTGAACAGTTAAATATTGTTTTGGTTAAATATACCTGCATCATATGACCAATATTTATCTTCTACCTAATATTACCAAGTAATGCCAGGAGGCAGTCTTCCTTTTTCTAGGGAGGTAGAAGTGTGTGGGATAGGGCATGAAAGGTGACCTTGGCCTTTGTATCTTTCCTGAAATGCAAAGTAGTTATCAGATTATCAGATTCCACTGTCCTCTCCTGATAGAGCTTGTGTCATTGAGTGCATTATTCTTTTCACTTTCTTGAAATTATTTGACCTTGTAAAGAACCCTCTATTTTTTGTGGATTCACTAAATTCTTATCACTTGAAAATAATTGTGTGATGCTTATAGTTTTAAATACTCATAAAAGAAAATATTAAGAATTCTTTCAAGCTAAATGATTTCTGTTTTCAAGTGTTCTATCATCACATTCTTGGAGTCTTGTCTTAGTGCACCATTCCTTCTGGAAGAGCTGGAACTGGCTTCTCCCTCAGGGATTTGCTGTGGGCTCACTCTCCTGTTCTTGTTCTCTGGGATGCTGGCACCAGCCCAGCACAGCTTCACAGAGGGACAGACAGTTTCACTACCTTTGAGTCGGTTCTGGGTGCTGTGTTTTCATGGAAGCTACATAACGCAATTGTTGGGAGACAAGCATATATTTATGAAATCTCAATGAGTTCTTATTTGACTTTAGAAGGATGAACACTAAATTGTCCAAACACAAGTGAAATTAAAAATTTGATTCACATCATGATTTCTTTCTCTATAGGGTCTTATGGGTCCTCCAGGTTTACAAGGCCCCTCTGGACCCCCTGGTGACCCTGGTGATAGGGTAAGTGAAGTGTCACATCATTATAAAAGCATGCAACACAGATTAAAATAATTCAAATGTATTTTACAATTTGAACGCATTATCATTTAACTGGTGAAACTGGGATGGGAAGTCTGTGAATTGAGCGTATGCAATATCTAATTTTTCCAGGTATATTTTCTAGATATTCCTGTAGATACTCGGTGAATACTGTTAGAATGAGTTAATGACCCTACATTCTACTGAAAAGACCAAATTCTGGTTATATGGTACGATAGGTCATATGTTAAGCCTGTAGAAACTTTCTTTGTAAAATGTCTATTTTTTCTCATCCTTATATAGTCAAAATTAGTATTTTCTCCTTTTAAAAATAGTAGTGAAAAGGAAAAAAATGCAAGTGAGTTATACTTTTATTGTCTCTTAGTTCACTGAAAAGGAAGGTTTGTGTTAATTTCAACTAGAAAAATTTTTATGCCCATGTCTTGTATCCTGAGCAACTACTTTAAAGTTAACAACATGTGATGTATTAACTTTTGCTCTTCTCCTATTATTTTGTTATGAAATTTTGTTTTACTTTTCTCCATAAAGTAAATCTGTGCAGAAAAGAACAAGGTCAATTTAATAAATTGTTGTGCTATACTTTACACACATTATGTAGTTATAATTATATGCATAATATAGTATAGTTTATTTAGTGATGTTTTATGAAGAAGACTCGATTCAGACTAAATTAGTGATTATGAAAAAATGTAAATTAGTGCTTATGACTAAATTTATGTTGAATTTCACATGTTGAGTTTAGTAGTCATCTGTGCTAATAAAGTATCTATAAAGTAGCATCTGTTTAATAAATTACCTTAAGTCTAACAGAATATATAAACAGCATTAAATTCATCAACTTAATTGTAAGCAGATCTCATTTATTCCAACCCTGTGTTTCCTGGAGTGGAACCCATGTGACTCCCTTGCCTTCCTTGCACTGACTGCCCTGAGCAGGCAGGAACTCATCCACTGTGGCTGGTAGCAGCAGTTAGATAGAGTGGAGTGCATGCTTTCCTTGGCACACATGAACCAGATGTTCTTAAAATCCCCAAAGCCAGGGCATAGAAATGCAACACATGCTAGGCAGTACTTCCGTAAGCAGTCTAGAGGGAGCAATAGCAGAATAGTTCATATGTGCTTACCTGCACTCACCACACTTCCAACAGATGTTGTTATTTACTTATTCTGATTATTTACTTCCCTAGGGCCCTCCGGGACGCCCTGGCTTACCAGGGGCCGATGGTCTGCCTGGTCCACCTGGCACCATGTTAATGTTACCGGTAGGTTTTTTTTTTTTTTTTTAGATAAAGATACCTTAATATGTTGTCATTATGTTTCTGAAAAATATTATTTACAGAGGAGCATTCTATGAGTAGAGACATATACATTCAGGCAGCTTTTGGAAATCAAGGGGAACTTACAAAATAAAATCTGGTAAATACCAGTCTCTACACTAAGCTTTTCATTACTTGATTACACATTTGTCCATGAAGATTTTTTTAATTGGTATTACTAATTATGTGTGTTTTCTTTTGGTTTTATCATTAATATACATTTCATATGCTCTTTAATATATTAGTATACTATTGACCAAAATATAGACTGTGGTTGAAAAGGAATTTTTTTCTCTTTTTTGTTTTCCCTTTGAGTCAATGTTTCACTATGCAGTTTAGAGTAGCCTTGTACTCACAGTGTAGTCCAGGCTGCCCTAGAACTATCTGTGATCCTCCTGTCTGAGCCTCTTCAACGCTGGGATTACAGGTTTGTGCTACCACACCCAGCCTTAGTGTCATTATTCGTTTCTCAAAATAATTTTATTTTCAATAAGTTATCTGTCTCTTTGCTATAAGATACTCTTCTCTCATTGCTGGGACAAATACTCGACACCCAAAATGGAGGAAGAAAAGGTTTATTTAGCTCACAGTTACTGGAGGTTTCAGTCCATACTTAGCTGACTCCAAAGCACACTGGAACATGGTAGAGAGCAACCTTTCATGGCAGCATTAAAGAGCAAGGAGTAAAAGGGAGTGGCAGTAGCTCAGGCAGCTGGCTAGCCTGGCCAGCTCCACACTGTAATGCAGATTCCCTACCAAGGGCAAGGGCAGCATCCACACCCACAATGACCAATCACAAACTCCAGAAGCCTCCCCAGGACTGCTTGAGGCTTGGGGGTGAGGGGCATGGGGTGAACTAAACACCAACCATAATGATATCTTTTTAAAATTTCTGTTGCCATAGTATTGGGGCAACAAAAAAATTTAATTTATGGTTTAAATGTAGTAAAATTTCAAGAAATAATTCCTTACAATGAATCATTGGATCACATGGCATTTTGAATTAAACTTTCAAATTGTATGATGGAATAATAAAGTAGATTGATGTTCTAGTCTAACCTTTCAAAGATAGACAAGTATTTGGAAATTTTTCTTTGTGTTCATGGAGTTTTCAAACATTTCGACCAAAAAAATAAAAGATAAAAATCTACAACCTCCACTGAAGCGGGTACATTTGGAATTTTTACAAATGAAAAAATACAATGGTTACACTTACAGAGATGAAATGAGATTTATCCAGAAATTTATTCTGGAGAGTATAGAATATAGACACGTGTTTTCTACTGTCTGTACAAACAGATACTGAACGTGACTTTAGAAATCTATGTCATAAGACTCATTTTGGAGTTACTGTGGAGTTTTGTGAAATGTCACTATTTTAGACAGGTAGTTTTCATGTAGTAATTAAGGAACTTAATGAAATGTATTTGGCAGTGGGTAGTTTTGATCCTCTTTACTTGATTTCTTTGCAGTTTCGTTATGGCGGGGATGGTTCTAAAGGACCAACTATCTCCGCTCAGGAAGCACAGGCTCAAGCCATACTGCAACAGGCACGGGTAAGAGAGAGAAGCAAGCTTTCCCCTAATGGTGTGTGAACGTGTGTGTGTGTGTGTGTGTGTGTGTGTGTGTGTGTGTGTGTCTGTGTGTGTGTATGGAGTATAGATGGAACAGATAATAAAACTATATTCAATTTTGCAGTATTGATAATTAAGTGACTCTTAAGTAATTCTACATATAATTTAGACAGTTTCTCACTTATAGAAGCTAAACTTTATGTACTTTTTTTGGTGATATTGATGAACTGTTACTGACTGTTGGATATAATTAAGAGAATAAAGTTTGTACGAAACATGTTCAACTTAAATATCTTGATTATTTAAAAATACCTCCATAAATAATATAGAAAGTTAAGATGCGTTTTTTTTTTTTTTTTTGGTACTGGTAATCAAACTCATGACCTTGCCCTTGCTAGGCAGGTGCTTATGTAGCTGAGCCATCTCCCAGGACCTAGACAGTTAAGATTCTTGAATGTTATTGTGTGAAAAGTACCTTCAAGTCTGTATTTTTGAAATCTTTATCATCTAAAATATTTTTAATGAGATCTATTCAGTATTGTTGCATCCTCACTTTAAAATCTATTGTCAGTTGAAACCATCAACAATATTTAGATTGATAAAATGTCATTTATACTTTTGCCTATCTTTATGATAGTTAAAATATACATGAAACAAAAACAGAGCCAGAAATGAATCAGAAAGCATGCAGGGTTTTTTTTCACAGAGCTTTTTAAGTAAGCAAAGAATAGAAGTGCGAATGGCTGGTTGGGTGTGGTCTTCTACTTATGAGCCAGTGTGAAAGCGCTTTGTCACTCACTGTGTATGATCGACATTTATTGGTGTGTCTGTGTCAGATATCTGAGAACATAAGTGAAAGCCATAATTTACTTTCAATATTCATAATACTTTAATCTCAAAAATACTACTGACTGAATCATCTTAAAAAGTTAATAAAAATGTAAATATTTGCTTATTAGGGCATGATACAAGTTAAAAAACTTTAATAATTTATGATTCCTATGATTTAGGTTGTAAGTTGAATCATTTTGAAAAATGTGAGGTCCTTATTTGCATTTAAATATTTCAAGGCCAATTAATTCCTCATTTTATTAGTCTTAACATGCTTGAAAAATTGGTAGCAAGTGTTACAATTCCAATTTTTCAGATATTTAATCTCAAGGATTAAGAAGTATATTGTCAAAAATCCCATGGTGAGTTAGAAGCGCAATTTTGGAGATCCTATTGTTTTTGTTCTATGCACTATTCTAATATAGTTTTGTATTTATTTCCTTCACAATTTGATTTTGATATTTTGGGATAGACTTAAACATTAATCTTTTGGACTCACTAATGCTCAAAAATATCACACCATACTAATTTATCATCTACCAAGTTTTAACTGTTATATCCTGTATATTATAGCTTCTAGAGTACACTAATTACATAAATCTAATATTCAGTGTAATGATATTGCATGCAGTCAGTCCACTATTTATGATTATGAAAATATACTATTATGAAATATTACATTTGAGATGTAGTGGGAAAAGTCGATTATCATGTTTTCTGTCTAGTTTCTGCTTTGTGCAGCCAGACTTTCATTATTCTGTTTTTTCCTAAATTTTATTTAAAGTATCTCAAATTGTTCCCTTTTAAGAATATTTTCAGAGAGAATATTTTCAGTCTCAACAATTAAGAAGCAAAAGCTATACATTATTCTGAAGTACATATCAGAATAGAAAATTATCAGGTGTTATTTGTTTTAAAGCTATTTTATCTTTTATTATTGATTAAATGATAACATGTGATTGTCATTCTTTATATTTAAGGTTTAAAAAATGTTTTCTACTTCCTTAGGTCCTTTGTCAATGTAGCTGCTTCCTGTTCCCAGTAGCCTGGCTCTGTTTCTGGCATATAGCCATGCATCTGTGTTGGTCGTGTGCTGTGTATGGTGTTCTGTGCCAGTGAGCACTGCATTTCAGAATGCCCTTTGACAAGAGTGTTCCTGAGCTTGATCTATTTTTCATTTTCTAGATTGCTCTGAGAGGCCCACCCGGCCCAACAGGTCTGACTGGAAGACCAGGTCCTGTGGTAGGTTGTTTTACCCCAAAATATATGTCAAAATCTTTTTACTAGTTGTTCCCTGCAGACATTCTGTTAAGTACTATCCGTATCTGTCATTGATTAAACTATTGTACATGTCATTGTGCATGCTTGCCACTGCTTCCATTAGTAAAGTCATTTTCAATTCAGGCTTTATTTATTTATTTATTTATATGTTTGGTACAGAGTCTCATACTGCAGCTCAGACTCATAGTGATCCTCCTGTCTCAGCCTCCCCAGTGCTGGGATTACAGGTGTGCACCGCCATGACTGGTTTTGGTGGCTACAGAGCATGCCTAGGGTTCTGTGGGACTCAATCCAGGTCTTTATTCTGGTCAGGCCAGTTACTTAGACTGCCAAGCTATCTCCATAGCCCTCAATTCCATTTTAAATACATTTTTGTGAAAATGTTTTAGTTGAAGTTCTTCACTAAAATATATAAAATAAAAATATTCAATCACATATACAACTATTAATTTCTCAAACTATACAGTTTTTTTGGCTCAAATTCAGGTAATGACATGTAATTTTTATTAAATCTTTGAGATTTAATTTTATATTATGTTTGACTTTCATTTAGAAAGATATTTATTTAAGAAATCTATAGGACCGACCAGGTAGCACAGCATACTAATGTGCCTGCTTAGGTAGGTACAAGGACTGGAATTTGAACCCAGCCTGTTAGGCTGGTCCTGCCTCCAGAGCGTGCTGAATTTTTGACTAAGACTGGGCCTGGTGGTGCTCGCTTGTAGTCCCAATGCTTGGAAGGCTGAAAACAGGAGGATCACTAGACCATGTACTAAATATATTAGAAAGAAAGAAAAAGAAGGAAGGAAGGAAGGAAGGAAGGAAGGAAGGAAGGAAGGAAGGAAGGAAAGAAAGAAAGAAAGAAAGAAAGAAAGAAAGAAAGAAAGAAAGAAAGAAAGAAAGAAAAGAAAAGAAAAGAAAAGAGGGGAAAGAAAGAGAAAGAGAGAAAGAAATCTGTGAAAATTATTACAAAGTCCTAGTAGCAAGCAGGCTAAGTGATTTTAATTGAAGGTGATGTTGAAATTCCATTAGTTGCTTTACATAATCGAGAATTATTTTCTGTTTTAGGGACTCTTAGAAAATAACAACGTGGTCTTTTTTTCTTACAAACATGCCAGGAAGTTATTTCAAATATTTTTTTTCTAAAATATTTTCAGATATTTTGAAGTGCACTGTGGTTAAGCAGTAGAGCAGTTCAGAAACAACACAATAATACTTTTCAGATAAAGTTCTTTCAAGAAAGAACCAGTGTTCTCATTCAGTTTAGACCTCATGAGAAAAACATCTACTTTAGGAATTTGTTTTCATTATAAAAATTATTTTTTCTATGCTTTAGTATAATCTCACATGGTTCTGATATACCTTCTTGAAGTAAAGTTTTTATAGAATGTATTAGTCTGAAATTAAGAGATGTAATCTGTACTCCCAGATTACATGTAATTACAAATTTTTTGTTAAAATGTGAATCAGCCTTCTAATTGCTGAATCTGTTATTATTACAGATCCTGTTATTATTACAGTTTCCTCATGTCTTACACAAGACTGTAAATTTATATCTTCCTCAATTGAATCTTGAAATGTCATTAATTCTTTATGTATTTTGCAGTGTTATACATATAGGCACTGAAATGTAATGCATGTCTTCATAGTATGTTAAAAATAAATCAAATTGTGCAAATTTCTGAACAAATCATCTAATTTCTTTGGCATATATCTTTTCTGCTTTTCAAACTGCATTAAGGAATATGAGAGAGTTTATGCAATTTAATAACTGATAGATACTTATTATATCCACACTTCTTGCCCAGTTACTGGTGCTTAGCCATGTATTAAACTATGTTGGCCAAGTGAAAACGTGGACATTATGTGGGCATTCTCAGTGTTATAGCAAAGATGTATTCCTTTTATCTACTAATCTCTAATCTCTCATGAAAAACTCAGCATACTTAAAAATTAAATGATAGATATAAAAATTTTAGAACACATGTTACTTCTTTTCATTGTTTTCTGTTATGCTTTGTTCCAAAGTACTAAGCTTTTTCAAATATCTAATAATTCTATTTTTTAATCATTTATTATTTATTTGGTACAGGGTCTTGCCATGCAACTTGGACTCGGTGAAATAGCTAGTGATTCTGCAGTCAACAAAAGTTGTTCACATATTTAAGTTTAGGAAACAAAATGTACATCAGACTTTAACATAAATATGGAACATTTCAATACAAAGCCTAATTTTTAATATGTATCCAATTTTATGCACAAATGAGTAGCTTTACTGTACAATATACAAGAAATATTGAAGATATTTGTCTATTCTGTTGTCATTTTTTATGTGGAAACTTTTAGAATAAGTGTCTTTACAAGCTAATTATAATCTGTTGACTACTTAGTGTTTTTCTATAAAAGATATCAATTAAAAACAAATTAACTTCTATAATTGTATCCACATAATTCATAATTTAATATAAAACCACAATTTTTTTGTGAAAATTAATTGCAAAAATTCTTCATTCAATGCTTTAAAATCATTATTTTCAAGTTCTGAAAATGCATTCCACTTGATATGCCTTTTTGTCATGTCCACAGTTATTTTACTTTGGAGCCACCAGGAGGCTCTGGAGAGCCAGCATTTTCTACCTTGTGTAATTTTAATCACTGTTCATTTAATAACACTCCATTCCACAGACTATATATTGATTTAAATATATCAGGAACTCTTTAAACACACAGTATACTTGTTCAGCATAATTTAACTATAATTACTGTATTCATTTTTAATGTGTTAAGGTGTTGAGGGGTTATGACTGGCCCAGTACATAATTTTAAAGCTCACAATGCCTTTACTATTCAATTTAGTACTTTTTTTCCCTGGTTAGCATATGAGGTTTTCATTGCAGTTTTTGATACTATTTTGTTATGAGTCAGTGTTTCTAAGAAACAATCTGGGAAAATATTTGAACATTACTTCAGGACAGTTATAGCATCTTTCTTTGCCATTTTATTTTTATTTTTTTTTCCTTTTTTATTGTTTAAATTTAACATGAGTTATATTACATATTTTCATCATCAGATCTGTTTAGATTAATACATATAGGTATATAAGCTTGATCAAACTATTAAACATTAACCCTTCTAAATCAACATTATTATTTTTTTTCTTTTTCCCTTTCTTTTCTTTGAAAGTTAACATATTGCATATTGTCCTCACAATCGTTCTACAGAGTACAGTGTGTGGGCATGACCCACCTCCCTATTGATGTTGCTTAGAAAAAAAAAAAAAGGAAAAGAATATACTTCTCTTTGGACTAAGAGGAAGCAGGTACATATACAGGCAAATGTTCTGCAATTACAGTGGGCCACCAGTGAAGCTTGTGATGTTGGAGGCTATTGAATCTAAGCCTCCTAAAGCTCGCCTCACCAATCTAGCTCTGTTTCATGCATTGTAATTAAGCATTTTTTTTTCCTGCTGGGTGGTTAAGGGCAAGTTGAAGCAAGACCTGTATAACAAAATATTCTTCTTCTTTTTTTTTTTTTTTGTATCTTCCAGGGTCAAATCCCCTCAGGATTAAGTTTGGGACCATAGGCAGTACTTTGTAGAACTGTTGTTAGTGTCAGCCTTCGGGACGAGTCATGGCCATTGCTTGGCCATTTTGCTTTCTGTGAAAGCCTGAGAGAATGTTTTTCTCTGGGTGACTCTCCTTAGATGCACCACAGTTCATTCATCCCTTTCCTCTGAGGTCCCTCTTTGCCATTTTATAATTCTAGAATTTAGCATTTGAAAATACCTGACTAATAGCAGTGATATTTTCACCAAGTCTGTCTTGTATAATTGGATTCAACGCATGCATGGTCTTAGAGGGCCTTGTCATATAGTTGTGAACTTGGGTTGCTCTAGTACTGCACTACAGTGAGCGGTCCTCCTTGTGCTTCAGCATAAACAGTCTGGTGGTACTCACATGGAAGATATGAATGGGATTCCTGCGGTTGGCTCCTGTGTAGCTAGAAGTGAAACACAGGCATTTAAATATAGTTCATGGCCTGAAATGCAGTCATTGTGCTGAGAAGAGGAGCACTTCGTGGAAAAGACTCAAATGCCTGCTGCTTGATTGAACATGTGTGGAATGTTTATTTCCAGTAGAATACATGGTAAAAGTACTTTGAGAGTTTCTCAGTTCACAGGTTATGTCTTCGATTTTTCTGTATAGGGAGGACCTGGGTCAGCTGGGGCCAAAGGTGAGAGTGGTGATCCTGGTCCTCAGGTAAAAAAAAGAAAGTTATCTTTACTTATTTTATTATTGCCTTTATTTTATCTGTTATGACAAATGGGATATCAGAATATCTCAATTTTGTTACTTAAAGCATGCATCACCTCTTAATTATTGTTTATTAAGGTTATTGGTACATTTTAGATCTACATAATGATTACACTGATTGTATGGAATTTATACCTGTGCATGATGTACCTTGATTCTTCTGTTTTCCACATTCTCTTTTACTCCCTTCAATTCCTCTTCCATCCTTTGCAAAAGTTGTGTTTATTTTTTCCTTTTTTTCCTTCCTTCTTTTTCCTCTTCCCCTGGCCTAGTTCTACTTGCCATTTGAATACTTTCCTCCCTGTTTTCTTTCTTTTTTTCAAATGTATTTAGTATATGGTCTGCAGGATCTCATTACACAGATCAGTGTCTTAGTGATACTCCTGTTTTCACTCTGTCCAATTGCTGGGCTTACAGGTGCACATGACCACACAGTCACTCTGAGCGCATCCTAGGGGAGGGGCCAACACAGCACACCAGGGATTGAATCTTGGTCCCTGTCTGACTAAGCAAGTACTTTAGTCTTCTGAGCTATCTCACCAGCCCCTTTCCTCCCTATTTTACAGTATACATTACATGTTTTGGTCCTCACACCAGAGAAACAGTGTGATATTTATACTTATGGGTCTGATTTATTTCACTTGAACATATGGTCTCAAAGTCCATCCATTCACCTATACATTCCTGAGGTTTATCTTTCTTTATGGCCAAGCCAGAATGCCACTGTGTAAAATAAGCCACATCTTCTATAACCATGGCCCATGGTTTGGGCATTTGGGCTGTTTCTAAGATTGAGGTATTACAAACCATGCACTATAAACATGGGTGTCCATATCCCACTTTGGCAGGAGGCTTTTAATACATTTGGAAAGATACCAAGAAGGGGAGTAGCTGAGTCAAATGGAACCTCTGGTTTTAGTTTTTTTTTAGGAATCTCCGCACTGATTTTCACAGTGGTTGCACCAGTCTACACTCCACCAGTAGTGGAGAAGGGTGCCTTTTCACTGCAAGTGCACCAGCATTTGTAGTTGGTTGCTCTCTTGGTACTCTTTCTGGAGTTAGATAGGATCTCAGTGTTGTTTTAATTTGCATCTTTCAAATGACCAGTAACATTTCACTTTTTTAATACATTTATTCACCATTTGTAGGTCTTCACCTTAGGTATGTGTATTAACTTCAGGTACTCATTTTTTCTATTGGATCTTCAAGTTTTAGGGTTATGACTGTTTTGAGTTTTTTTTTTTTTTTTTCATAGTCTAGAAAATAGCTCTTTGTCTGAGGAACAGCTGGCAAATTTTTTTCCCATTCTGTAGGTTATCTCTTCACTCTGTTGGTGATTTCTTTTGCTATTCACAAGCTTTTCAATAAGATAGGATCTCACTTGTTGGTTCTTTGTGATATTCCATGTGAGACCGAGGTTGTGATCATAAAATCTTGTCATCTATGTCTTCAAGAGTTCTACCTATTTATTCTTTCAGTAGGTATGGGTGTTTCTGTTTTAATATTTAGATATTTGATTTAAATAATAACCAGATTCAGTTACATAGTTTAATACAAAGTCAACACTAAAAATTAATAGCATTTCCATTAAGTAAGAAGCTCAGGGCAAGAGATTAAGAGACACCTTTTACTACAACATCAAAGAATGAATTATGTAGAAATCAGTCTAATGGAGGAAGTGAAAGACCTTTACAATGAATCCTACAGTACTCTGAAAAAGGGAGATTGAAGGGGCTGTCAGAAAATGGGAAGATGTCCCTTGCTCTTGGGGAGGAAGAGTCACCGTAGTCGAATGGGCCCTGCTCCCATAATTGTTCTACAGCTTTAATGCAATACCAATGAAAACACCAATAGCACGCCTCACAGAATTGGAGAAAACAATCCCAAGATGCATTTGAAAATCAAAGAGACCTAGGATAGCAAAAACAATTGTGGGTAACAAAGGGAAAGCAGGGGACATCACAATCCCTAAATTGATATTATACTTCAAAGCTGCAAAGCTACAAAAACAGCATGGCCTTGGCATAAAGCAGCCTCAGAGATCAGATTAAAAGATACACAAACAACTAAACACACATAGCCACCTATTTTTGACAGAGAGCTGAAACACATTCACTGGAAGAAAGACTCTTCAATTAACGGTCCCGGAAAAATTGGGCTTCCACATGCTGAAGACTATAATTGCATCCCCTCTTTTAAGTGAAAACTCTTGTGTGGCTCTTGACAGTGACTTTGTTAATTTCACAATAATTTACATTGTGGCACATTATTTACTTTTCCTGAAGTTGTTTTTAAAATAAAATTATAGGGCCCGGCAGGATGGCTCAGTGGTCTAAAGCACCTGCAGGTGGCTACAGGGACCGCGGTTTGATCCCTGTGCCTGCCCTGCCCTCAGGGCAGGCTGAGCTGGCCATAAAAATAAATAAACAAATAAACAAAAGTTCTGAAACAAGAAAAATAAATAAAAATAAATAAAACAAAAAAAAATAAATAAAATAAAATAAAATAAAATTATAAAGAACAAAAAAGGGACCCGGCGGGATGGCTCAGTGGTCTAAAGCACTTGCTTGGGAAAGCTTGGGTGGCTTCAGGGACCGCGGTTCAATCCCCAGCACCACATGCTGTGCCAGCCCTGCCCTGCGGTGGGCTGAGCCGGCCATAAAAATGAGTGAATAAACAAATAAAGGTTCTGAAACAAGAAAAAATAAATAAATAAATACAATAAAAATTCTTTTAAAAAAAAAGAACAAAAAAGAGAAAGGATAACTATTCTCAAATAGCCCCTGTAGCCCGTGTCCTAGGAAATATTTTCATCTAGAAATGAATGTTTCTTTTGAGGGTGTGGGGGCACACAAGAACCATAGATTGAATTCAAGACCTTGTGGTTGCCATGGTGCTTAAATGCCACTGAACTATATACCCAGCCCTAGTGAAAGTACTTTTAAAAGTCACTTTGGCTTTTCTGTTTTCAGTATAATGCATAATATATAATGTAGAGAGTTCATGAACAAAAACAAAATGGCACAGGAAGTACTTCAAAGGATCAACAACTGGAATTTCATACTTTTAAATAGTTTCTTCATGTCACAGAAATCACCAACAGAGTAAAATGCAAGCCCACAAACTGGGAAAAACTTAGAGCCAACTGTCCCTCTGATACAAGCCTTGCATTTAGAACACAAAAAAGTTTTTTCTTTTTTTTTTTAAAAAAGCTAGGCGTTGAGAATTCTAAGACCCAGTGCAAAAATGGGCATTTGAGATGATGTATACTTCTCAGATGAAATGAAAATGGCAAAAAAATATATGAAAAAATGTTCAACATCATTGGTCATTTTGAGAAATGCAAATTTAGACAACACACAGATTGCGTCTTACCCCAGAAGGAATGGATATTACCAAAAAGTCAACTGATAACAAGTGCTAGAGGGCCTGTGAGGAAAAGGAACCCTTCTCCCCCATTTGTGGGAGTGCAGACTGGTGCAACAGCTACTGAAATCAGTTGTGGAAACTCCTCAGAAAGTTAGGATTAGAGGTCCATTCAATACAGCTATTCTCCTCCTTGGTATTCTTCCAGAAGAACTGAAAACATCATACCATGGTGATTTATGTGGACCGATGTTTATAGCAGCTTAATTTGCCATAGCCAAATGTTAGAAACAACTGAAATGCCAATCCCCTGAGGAGTGGTTAAAAGATATGGTATATTTACATAATTCCATCTTACTCAGTTATAAAAAGGGACAAATTTGAGGCTTTTATCAGTAAATAGATGCAGCTAGAGACCATACTCTTTTAAGTGAAATAAATCAGACCTGCATGTGCAAACATATTGTCTCTTTAGTGTAAGAATCTGAAAGCACAAATAAAATCTGAGGGGTACAATAGATACTATGAAAAGGAAATGAGCTTATTCAAAAGGAAGGAATTTCTGAGATGAGCAGAAGGCCAGGAGAGAAGGGGGCAGAGACGCACATCTGTGTATGTAAGCAGGCTGGTGTGGATGATTGCACTGTGGGCTTCTGCTGCTCTGCAGATTGGAGCAGTTCATGCTGGTTTTCTCTTTTTCGGTTGTTTTTCTTTTTTCTTTCTCCTTGATTTCTTAGAAGATTTTTCCTTTTTTCTTCTAATTTTGTGTGTTTGTATCTGGTATTGTGAACAATTAATTTAAAGATAACACTATGCAATACAACAAATACTGTCAAATTCATATTTTGTTCAGTGAAATTCTACATGATTTGTAAATTTTTCTGTTAGTACTATTTTGTGCTGTTTAAAAATAAAAAAATAAAGTTATATAATGAAATAAATGTAGAAAAATGTTTTATTGTATTGCTATTAAATATAATGCAAATATTGAATGTTTTTAATGTTTAATCTGGTTGGGCACAATACCAGTAAAAGTGGTCCTCCAGCATTTTGCTATGGGTGCATGGTTGATGAAATATCAGTAGGTAGTAGGCACTGTGCTAAGTTACAAGAGTAGTTGAAACAGATTTGGTCAGCAGCTTTCACAGTTCACAGACTAATAAGAGATTCATCTATGAAAAAAAAGCAATAATAGTCCAGTATGGTGACAGCAATGAAAGATAATATCTAGGGAAAATGAAGGGAAAGGACTGGGAAAGAGAAGAGATACATGACAGATGGTTAAGAATATGTTCAGAAACATAAAACACATGGTTTTGAGAACAAAATAAGAATGTTGATAAAGTTTAAAATATTCCATTATTATTTCTTTTGTTCAAGTTACATTGCATGCCTACCTGTGAATTCAATAGTGTGACCTTTCTAATGTAAGAAGACATTTAAAAATGATTCCCTTGTCTTCCATTTTATTTACATTTTTACATAGAAATAAGTTCATCGTGTCTAAATTAGCAAGTAAACTTAAGAAAGTATCAGTTTCTAAGCCATTTTATTGCTATTATTGTGTTGATGATCAAAAATTATACAAGATATGACTGTGATGTTTTGATACAGGGCCCTCGAGGTGTTCAAGGTCCCCCTGGTCCAACAGGAAAGCCTGGAAAAAGGGTATGGTAGATTCTCATCGTGTGTTTGGAGGGTTCTCTACAGCAGTCATTAATCCACTTTCCTCTGCTACACACCTTTGCCTGAGTTCTGCTCTTGGCCTTGTCAGGGTCGTCCAGGTGCAGACGGAGGAAGAGGAATGCCCGGGGAGCCTGGATCCAAGGTCAGCAGCACAGCTCTTTGTGCATTCAGCTCTCATGTCATTTCACCCTGGGAAAGTTGAATTTTAAAATAAAACTTCTGGGTATGAAATGATACTCAGTATTCAAACAACATTGCAGATCTAACCAGAAGTGTGATGATTACAATGATTCTGATTTCACAGGGAGATCGAGGGTTTGATGGACTTCCAGGCCTGCCAGGTGACAAAGGTCACAGGGTAAGTTACATATATTACTGCCCATTAGAGGATAACAGAAACATTATGCCCATTTTCAGTATTGTGTATAGCACACTTTAAGAAATCTGAAGAAGTTAATTCAGACATTTATAAACCTATTTATTACTTCATTTGAAGAATAAATAAAATTTTGTGTTATCAATTGTATTTAGGCATACAAATGCTTCTGCCAAAGAAAAGTGCTCCTGCATGCTAAGCTATATCAAGGCGGGGCTTCTATAGTCATGTGTATGGAAGAGTTTGCATTAATACAAGTGTGCAGATTTCACTTTTCACTTAATTTTTTAATAATTGCGTCAATTTCCTTGTTTTTTCATTTTTCCTGTGAAAATATAACCAAAAGAGCACATCGTAGGCTGCTTTACATTAACAGTAATTTACTGGCATTGTATTACTTCTTTGTGGTGCTGGTTTTCAGTCCAAGGCAAGAGTGTATAATTTGCTAAGGCTGACCATGTCACCATGCTACGTAGAAATCCAGCGGGTAATTAGTTGGGAAATTAAATGAAAAGGCAGTTTCTCAAAAGAAAATGAAAGGATAAGCTTAGGCTATCTATAGCATTCTTCATCAGAAAGAAAAAATTGGGGAACAAAGGCAGTACAGCTTGTAGGCAGATCACAGAGGAGCAGCAGTGAAAAGGAAAAAAAAATAACCCTACTAATGTGTAGAGAAATAATAACTGTATGTCCAGTATGTGTGAATATAAATATATAATTGTGTCTTTTTAAATAAAAGCAAAATTCTTTTGGAATTCTTCAACTGTTCTGATTTAAAAAACAAATTATTTAGAAGTAGAAAATACTTAGTTAACAGCATTACAGTATAGCCATGCTTGAGAGGATAAGAAAGTATTTTTTAAATGTTTCATCTTATAATAGTTAAATGTCTGAAAATTATTTTGGGCAATTATTTTACTTAAAAGTTTTTGTATTGAATTTTGAAGAAATATTTCTTTTTCTAATATACTAGTAAAGAAACCCAGAGAGTCAGGAGCTACAATTTATTTGTGAAGTCCTGGGAGGCAGGCCCCAGCTGCCAGCGCTTGGCTTATCTCCTATGCCAACTGTATTTCTTATCTTCTAGGGCGAGAGAGGCCCCCAAGGTCCACCTGGCTCTCCTGGTGATGACGGAGTGAGGGTATATATTCATAGTTTATTTCTTTATGACATATTCAGAGTTAAACATAGGACGAGATCATGTGGAAAAGGGAAAGTTTGTGAC
Organism: Myocastor coypus; assembly: GCA_004027025.1. Taxonomy (NCBI): domain Eukaryota; kingdom Metazoa; phylum Chordata; class Mammalia; order Rodentia; family Myocastoridae; genus Myocastor; species Myocastor coypus. The sequence continues at coordinate 77,985 of PVJA010000392.1, read as the reverse complement.
CACCCTGCCCTTTATTCATCAATGACAGGGAGAAGACGGCGAGATTGGGCCGAGGGGTCTTCCAGGTGAAGCGGTGAGCATTGTTCTTATTCTTTTCAAATGACAGCATTCTTCCTTTGATGAGCAGTGACTCATCACACAGGTCGGTAGTGCAGTCTTTCCTATATTTACATGGTCGGCATCATGTTAAAGCAGTAAGAACAGGGCATATAGAGCTCTTCTTTTGTTATGAAGAAAATCCAAAAAATGAGGGAAAATAGCATCTTACTAGCAACAAATTTGGCTATTTCTTTCATTTGAATACTATAAGTAGGTCCAGATTCTATTTATGTATTTAGGATTAGTAACTTATTTTTCATTACCAAAAGAATCAACAGGAGGAAAGATTTAGTATGTAAATATATAAGGAGATTTTTTTTTTTCATCAGATACTAAAAACATCAGTAAATTGAACCGGGTAGATTCACAGTACTCACAGTATGCTCTCAGGAGAACTAGAATAGGAAACGCCCTCCTAGTTCCAGTCCTGCATTGCTCCAGGATGGAGGCTGTCAAGTTAGAGGTCAAGTAGATATCCAAGGAAATGGAACAGGAGACAGAAGAGAGAAAAATCAAGTTTAAGTAGTAGTATGTTCAGAATTCTTTTAGCAAGGCATGATGGCACATGCCTGTGTTCTCAGCTCTCTAGGAAACTGAGGCAGGATGATTGAAAGTTCAGACCTCCCCAGGGCAGCTGAGTGATGTAGGAAAGCCTTGTCATAAGAATAAGTGAATGAATAAATGAATGAATGAATGAATGAATGAATAAATAAATAAATAAATAAATAGGTTAGTGATGTAGTTCAATGCAAATCCATCTACTTCGATCTCTAGTTCCCCTCTCTCCAAAAAACCTTGTATTGGCCGGGCGTGGTGGCTCACGCCTGTAATCCCAGCACTTGGGAGGCTGAGGCAGGAGGATTGGTGCGAGTTCGAGACCAGCCTGGGCTACAAAAGTGAGCGCAGGACCAGCCTCAACTGCATAGTGAGACCCTGTCTCAAAAAGACAAAAAAAAAAAAAAAAAAAACCTTGTATTAGAATATAGCATCTTGTTTGATCATTGGTGTGTGTTTGCAGTTCCTGGAGGCTGTATTCCTTGGGGCCTTGGTACATACACATAACACATTTTTTTATCTCCTTCTTCTCTCCTCTTTTTATCTCTTTGTCTTACTCCCTTTTTCCAAAAGACTTATCTTTCCATTTCCTATTGTTGTTTATTTTGCTATTTATATTTTGTGCTTCCCATTCAAAAGAAACCATATGATAGATTGTGTATCTGATTTATTTCACTTAACATCATGGTCTCAAGGTCCATCCATTGTTCTACAAGTGCTTCAAGTCTGTCCTCCCTTATGTCAGAATAGTATTCCATCAAGTATAAATTGCAATTTCTTTATGCATTCATCTCTTGATGGATATCATGATTTAGTTCTTGTTACTTCTGCTGCTCTGTACATGACCATATGTATGTCTGTAATACCATGTCTTTAACTGTTCCAGGAAGTTACCTAGAAGGGAACAAGCGGAATCAAATGGAATTTCTAGTTGAGTTTTTTGAGGAATCTCCATGTTGATTTCCAGTGGTTGTGTTCATTCACACATCCACCAGCAATTCAGAAGGCTCCTTTTCCTTCGCAGCTTTGTCGACATTTAGTGTTTGACTTCTAGATGTTGGCGTTTTTTTCTGGACTAATGTATAATCTCAGCGGTCTTTTAATTTGTGTTTCTCTGCTGACTAGAGATGTTAAATATTTCCCCATATATTTATTGTACTTCTTAGAAGTCTGTTTTTATTTGAGTTATCCATATTTTGACTAAATCCTTTTGGGATGATCTAATGTGTTTGAGTTCTTCATCTATTTTATACACTAGATTCTATCCAAGAAATGACTGGAAGACATGTGATTCATAGAACAAAATAAAGAATACAGAAAGAACTCTGGGACATTCAGCTATCTAATCTTTGACAAAGAGGATAAGATTATAGCCTGGAGAAAAAATAGTCACTTTTGCAAAATAGTGCCTGGAAAACCAGCTATGCACATGCGAAAGAATAAACCTAGACCCATGTCTCTCATCATGTGTGGAAGTAAAATCAAAATCCTCAAAGTTCTGAATATTAAAGAGGAAAGACTCCTTTATGAAAAGATAAATTTGTTATTTCTCATAGATGTTACAAGGACTTCCTGAACAGAATCCCAATTGCATAAGAAGTAGTACCAGGAATCATCAAATTGAAATGTTTCCACAAAACAAACAAACCTGATGCAGAGTGAAGAGCAACCTACAGAATAGGGAAATAAAAATGCCAGCTATTCCTTAGAGGACTGATGGCTAGAAAATTGTTCCATACTCTTCATGTATAGCTGTCTAGCTGCTTGACTTTCTTTTCTCATAATGAATTGTGTTCCAAATACAGAATAAATAAGAATTAGGGTTCTTCTGCTTGTCCAGCATAGCTTATACATAGTAAAATTCAGTCCAACACAAAGTGACATATTGAGCTATTTTCTCTCTTTAAAGCTTCACCAAGTGTTTCATATGTAAATATGTAGAATCACAGTTACATAGATTTGTATGAAGACTTACCCATCCAGGCTTGTGGCTTAATATAATCACTAGGAAGTTATATTCCATAAAAATGACATTTCAATATCATTTTTAGTATATGAAGAGAAGATGTGCAAATATCTTGCCCCAGACAATATATTCAGATATTTCAAAGAAGCAAGTTTTGAAAGCATTTCTTATGAGTCATGCATTTGCTTTGTTTCCTTCCTAGGGCCCACGAGGTTTGCTAGGACCCAGGGGAACCCCAGGACCTCCAGGACAGCCTGTATGTATTACTAGGAGCATTCTGGATTTTCTAGGGATGTCTTATTGCCAGGCTACAACAGAACACCTCTTAGTAGCTAAACAACCAGTAGGCATCTTGGTACATGTGAATTCTAAGGATGTTGCCAACCAGTTCAACTGATCATGCCATTGATTTTTTTTCCTTTTATTTGCCTTATAGGTTTTATTGTGAAACCTGTTAAGCTAAGACAATGCTAGCTTATCTCTAATCTGTGCCAGGATGGGAGAGGATAGGCCTTGTCTCACTTTCTTTTCTGTTCTTTTTTTTTTTTTTTTTTTTTTTTTTTTTTTTTTTTTTTTTTTTTTTTTTTTTTTTTTTTTTTTTTTTTTTTTTTTTTTTTTTTTTTTTTTTTTTTTTTTTTTTTTTTTTTTTTTTTTTTTTTTTTTTTTTTTTTTTTTTTTTTTTTTTTTTTTTTTTTTTTTCGTGGAACTTGGAATTGAACTCAGGCGCTTGTACTTAGCAGGAAAGTGCTTATTGTACTGAGCTGTCTTCCCCAGCTCTGCCTCACTTTCTTTATACTCTGCAACTCATTTTAATTTAGTCTTGAAAATTTCTAGTGACATTGGACAAGTATATGTCATGGTATTAGAGTTGAATTTTTTCTCTTTTTAAATTTTTTGATGTAGCACTTATATTTTTAAACATAACATGTTTTTCTCCATGTAAGGGTATTGCTGGTGTAGATGGCCCCCCAGGACCAAAAGGGAACATGGTATGTAGCAAACATTTTAAATTCATCACTAGTCTAACTCTAACCACTAGGTAAACTTAAAATGAACATTTATAAGACATTTTTCTAAATATGGTAGCAAGTGCTAGCACTGATACTTTGAAATATTTTATAAATGCTCAATGGGAAACTGATATGAGGGCTATTTTTAGATGAAAAAAGGAAAAAAGCTATCTTGGTTACACAAATAAGCATATTAAGGACTGTGTTTTCTGTTCAGGGCCCCCAAGGAGAGCCTGGACCTCCAGGTCAGCAGGGAAATCCTGGACCTCAAGTAAGTCTAGACCATTTCAGTTCCTTTGTGCTAATAGGTAAGACAGTAATTTTTTTCACAAGAAAATCAGTAGCCTCAACATTTTATGAAGCAGAGTTAAATATGTTAAAGATGTTAATATTGAAAAATATTTTTTCTTTTTTTCTTTTTAATTTGAACAAATTTGTAGAGGCTCTATTTCCAGGAGAGAAATCAGTCTCAGCATTTAGGGAATGCAAAGTGAATCCCCAACCTGCATGCTGGCACTGAGTAGGACTGCATTATAGTCTGGCTGCAAATGGAGCAGCTTGTGGAAAACTCACAGAGCTCCAGAAGTCTCCAGGAAGCTCAGGAGTTCTATGTACTTATACATACATACTCAAAACTCACTTTGTGTGTCATAGATGTTTAAAAACTGCTATTTGGAGAGTATATTATTGTGATTCATGATGTGAAATAATTCTTTTAAAATAGGGTCTTCCTGGTCCACAAGGCCCAATTGGTCCTCCTGGTGAAAAAGTAAGTCACTCTTTTTCTGCAAATCTGTGGTAAACAAGTATAGAGCTAACAACTTGTGGCCTGTTTTTGATACACACACAGAACATAATTATTCTGAAATTAAACCTTAACTGTACAGTGTGAGTGGAATTAATGTATCTTTAAAATACAAATGGTAAGGGATGGCAAGATTGCTCAGCAAACTGTTAGCTTAGGAAAGCACTGGGGCTCAGGGTCTGTCCCTGGCACCATGGCAGCCCTGTCCCCTCCCCCTGGGTACACTGAATTGGCCACCAAGACCCAGCGTGGTAGCACAGGCTTGTAATTCCTGTGCTGGGTAGGCTGAAAACAGTATCACTATGGGTCCGAGCTGTATAGTGAGACCCTATACCAAATATGTTTTTTTTTTTTTTTTTTTAAAGATAAGATTTTTTGCATTGTTACCATTTAGACAATCTCCTAATGTGAAATTCTCAGCTATATTAACTTCAGAAACTTACTGGTATGAGTGGATGTTTTCTCTTCATTTTGGCTCTCCATTCTTATTAGTTAAAAGTACGATTTGTTGCAGAGGGTTTATGGCAGGATCTGATTAAAGAGTTGTGAGAAATTTTCCATATATTTTCTGTTTATTTATATATACCTACTTTTCATGTAATGATTCAATATGAGTCAAAGCAAGAATAAATCTCTAATTAAAGGGACATTTTTCTCTTGATATCTGCTGCCAGATTCCCTGTGATTGATACTCTTTTCACTGTAGCTACTGTGTAATTGTTAGCTAGATTTTTATAAAGTTCTTGTCTTCTTTTTATGCATTCTTATGAACATTTCTACCTAAAAAGAAAAAAAAATAACGTATGATTTCAAGATCATGAAAAGTTCCTTTTTTAAAAAAATTATTTTGCGGTACTGAGGACTGAACTCTAGACCCTATGCTTGTCAGACAAGAACTTATTCTACTGAGCTGTCTCCCTGGCCCGTCCTTGTTTAAAGTGTAAGGAAATTCAGATTTGTACCACAGTTTCACTTTTAGATAATTGTATTACTCTAGAAAGAACCTGTGTCCATTTACAGTCACTGATCCCAGTCCTGACCTACACAACAATGTGTGTAATTTCTGTCTGTAGACTCACTACTCCTAAATATTCCATAGAAATCAATCTGTAAATGCACTTAATACTTGGCTTGAGTCACATGGCAAAATATAATACACATATGACCTTTGTGTCTAGCTGAGTATATGAGTATACAGGATTAACATATAGCCTAACAAATACTCTCTTTCCAATGGCCATGCCATTTGGTTTGAAATGATATATAATTTTGGTTTAATTTGCATTTCTCTGACCTGTAGTGATATTGAGTATTTTTTCATGTGATCATTGGCCATTTTGTTACATTTTTGTTCAAACAGCTCTTCAAAATCCCAGATAGTGGGGCTGGGGAGATAGCTCCGTGGCATAAGTGCCTACATGGCAAGTGCAGGATCATGAGTTCGAACCCTGGTCCTCTAAAAAGAAAAATCCCAGATAATGTTTTAATTAGATTATTTATCTAGTTACAGAATTATGAGAATAGAGTTCTCATTTAAATAATCATTGAGATCATTGAAGTGCTTTATTTTCTGGGATGTTTTTTGTACAGTTGCAGTATAAAATCCTTATTTGAAAATGTGCTATGAATTCAAGGTTCCAAAGATGATTTTAAACCTGAAAGTTTTCTTACGGGCCACTCTTACTTTTTATATTATTTTATCATAATCATATTCTATTTATTATGACTTGTATTTGAATCATGTGCTTAATAAATACTGCATTGTAGTTTTATTATAAGCACACTGGATTATTAAGAAGCATATGATTTTAGGGAAACTTAATATACCCATCTTCTTGCGGAGCTCAAGATAACATAGAATTTGGTTCACACTACTTCTGGTGTTAAGAAGAAAACTGGCTTCAGTACATGCTGAAGCCTAGGCTGCGACCTCCCATCTGAATATGTCCAGTGTAAATCCAGAGAGATCTTTTCCATCAAAAAGAGATAGGAACTCAACATAAAAGATACATGTTTTATTTCTTTGGTACTTATAGTATAAATTTTATATTATATTTATTGTCAAAAAGTCAGCTGTATTTTAAGTTTTTAAATAAATATTATATGCTACGTCTTCTTTGACTCAACAGCTTGTTTTCCACAACTTGAGGAATGGGAATTCTTAACCATTACATAGTATAATCCAACATTTAATTATTGTCATATGCCCTGCATTTTTAAGAATTCATCTATGTATTAAGTTTGTATAACCTTTGCTTTCATTATGTTTGTGATAAAATAGCTTATAAAGTTTAAGTTAGAGAATCAAAACTGTGAAGGAAATTATTTTTGCCATTTTTAACAAATACGTGGACTATTTCTTGTGATATAATTTATGGGTTGAACATTCATTCCATTTATATGAAATAGTTGGACCTATTTGTTGACTTAATTCTTTTAGGCTGCAACTCTGTCAGTATTAGCACGTGGTGCTATGTCATGCAATTCATTGAGACAAAGAGGAAAACGCATATAAATTGCTGAACATAGTGTAGAAAAACACTTCAAAAATTTTTACCATTTTGTTAAAACCTAAGAAATGTGATATATATTCATTTTTATTACTAGGCCTCTAAGGAAACAATAAATAGTTTAAAAAGAAGAAGAAAAAATTCTGCAGTCAAAGAACTCTCATTATAAAGAGATTAACTGATTTCAATTTTATTACAAAAGTCATAACACAAGAGTTTTAATATTTCTTGTTTACCTTTTGATATATACCAACATGAAACCCCTGTAACGTTCCTCAGCAAGACATTGTCATAGAAATATTACGTTTCCTGATAATAGCAATTAATGGGCTGGCTTTGTGTTGATTCTTTGAAGAAACAAGTGCCTTAACAGTGAAAGGAATTTAAATGTTTGGCAAACTGCTGCCATTTAAGCCAACAGTAGTTGTTTTTACCTAATGTTAAATTCTTGGATTAAATATGAGCTTGTAAATTGTTGAATGTAATTGAAAGTTTTAAGTCTTATCAATGAGATGTAATCCATTTCAGTTATAAAGTCTAATTTTTCTATTTAAAGATTGTTAATTTTTGTGGCATATTGCTTAAATTTATACTTTCATGTAAAGTTGTATAATGTAAGTCAACATATGTGCAGTGATTATCAGAAGTACTCCCTAAGAATAGAAAACTCGCACCTCTGCCCTGCATTTAGATGTGTTACCTCTCTCCCCCTTAGCTGTTTTGCCATCCTCAGTCTTGGCTAGCAGTGACCAAGAGACGGCTGTAGCTGAGGACTTGATAGAAATATATTCTCAGCAAAATGCCCATTCTTCCAGAAAGGCTGTAGTCTTGTGTTGCTGATCTTTGCTGTCCAGACTTGGCACTGGTCAAGTTAAATGTAATTTGAATTCCTCTGTGGTTCTACACAGATCACAGGGAGTGACTAAATGAAGTTACCTTTTTGTTTGGTCAATTGCCTATTGGTGTATGTGCTTTCAAACTTCAAAATAAATTAATTTTTCTTTGTGTCCTGTGAATAACTATGAAAATAACATATATTTCTTCAAAATACCACCTTATTAATACCACATAGTGGTATTTTGTCATCACTATGAACTTATGATCATGCACCAAGGACATGACTTGTCTGTGAAATATGTCACTAGGCAGTTTTGGCCTGCTGCCAGCATCACAGTGTGTCCTTGTACAAAGCCGGGTGCGCTGGGTCAGTCAGGAGACAAGGCCAACTGAGGGTATGTGGGACACTGCTAGGACAGTACGGAAGGGCGCGCTCTTCTTTTCCTTCTCCTTCCCCACTGCCTCCCTCTCCCTTTCCCTGCTGCTCTACTGTCCTCTTTCTTCCTCCTTCTCTTCCCCCTTCCTTCTCCAGACTCAGAGTGCTGAGCCTTCTAACAACAGCCATCACTTGGAGCTCAGCATGTTGCCTTCTGGTATATATCTATATCTATATCTATATCTATATCTATATCTATATCTATATCTATATATATCTATATATATCTATCTATATTTGTATAAATAGGATTGTATTTTAATGATAAAAAGCATAATATAGTAAGCACATAACTAGCACTATGGCCACTTTTTATCATTATCAAAAATTATAGGCTGTATGCAATTATACCTCAATGCTTTTATACTTCTGACAGCATAGTATATTTTTTCAACACTATAACGAACATGAATACTGAATTACACTGTAACATTATTATGGTTATAACATAGGTGAGATAAGCCATAGAAAAAATTTAGCTCTGACATTGCTGCAGGACTCATGACTGTATTTGGTTTGACACATTATAGCATTACTGACAGAAATATCTGATGTCTATCCCTGCAGTACTATAAGCCCATGGTCTTTTGATCTGTATCAGCTGTTATTCTCTAAAATACTGTTCATTCTGGCATTTAAAACTAATTTGTTATCTTATAAAGGATGCACTTAATGCTGCTTAGCAGGACAAAAACTAGAATGTTTAGGTATATTTTAATTTAGTTTTTAACTCTTTACTGTTTTTTTTTTTTTCCTCAAAAAATTTTAAGGGCCAGTGAGATAGCTCAGTGGTCTAACGCCTGTGCTTAGGCAGGCTCAGGTAACTGCAATTTGTGCTCTGGCACCACATACTGTGCCAGACCTGCCCTTGGGGTGCACTGAGCGGGCAAAACAAAAAAAGAAATTTTAAAAGTTATCTAGATGTTACTATATATGTATAAAAGCAATTACTTAAACTTAAAAATGTCAGTAGTAGTATAGAGATTCACTTAGTATTTTCATCTTTTAAAATAAGATATTTCATACTTTATTTCATCAGGGACCACAAGGAAAACCAGGTCTTGCTGGACTTCCGGGTGCTGATGGACCTCCTGTAAGTAATAATTACATATCTATTAGAATTTCTATTTTATTTTCAACAAAGGATTTTATGTGTGTAATAGAGACCTATTCAGTTAGTAGCAAAGTCAGATTAGACCAATAATCAAACATTGATCTCTAAAACGTCATTTGTTAACACATCACTTTTATATTACAAATATTTCTTGTGTTCACAATGACTTGTAGATAAGCAGCCTGGCTTTGCCTATTAGAACCTCCCAGCGTCTCATATTTTCTTCACTTCCACATAAGTCATTAACTCTAATAAAGTAGATTCATTCACTTTTTTTGTTTGGAAAACTTGGAATTTCTTCTGATTTTTTTTAACCTTTTACCTTTCCTTATACCCTACTCTTTTTATAGAGAACATTTATCTGTCTTGTTTAATTCTTCAGCTTCCAAGAGTCCAGAGACAGTTTCACAAGAATCATAAATGGCCTCAATTTCTCTGAAAATTCCTCAAGATTTAGTGGTATACCCCTAGGAATATAGTGGTTTCAAAGGCATAACAAATACTGTAAACCTATATGTACTCTTTATTAGTATAAAATTATTATTTATGAATTTTGCATTTCAAACTTCAGATTTACAAGAGCCGGGATATGAATTTTTTCTTCTACTTAATCTCAATTTGATTATTAATAGTGTTAGTATGTATGATCTAGATATGTTTTCAGGTTTCTCATTTACATGGTTTTGATATGTTTTCAACATGCATGTACATACCTTGAATGATACAAAAACACAAAACAATATGTATTTATTGAGAGTGAGGTTAAGTTGATAAATAGCATGCAATATTTTACATGTTTTTCCTGAACTCTTAGAGCAACCTATATTTAATGAAATAATCATAAGCTTATTATGTTTCTAAATGCTAGTTTTCAGAGTCATCTAAAATACATAAATGTTGCTACAAATATATCCAATAATTTTTGAAAAAAATAATTAGATCTCAATAGATTTGAACTGCAGGGAAGAATTTTATGGTATTATTATAAGTTATCATTGATGCTAGATTTTAACAGTACACATTTCTGCTAAATCTAGGGTCACCCTGGAAAAGAAGGCCAGTCTGGAGAGAAGGGGGCTCTGGTAGGTTGCATGGCATCCACTCAACTGTCCTGTCAGCTGATAGGCAAAGAAAGGTTCACGTTTGTAATGCACATGCACATTTTACCTGTGTTGACGGTGAGACATGAATGTTAGGAACTGCAAGACTGTGTGTTATCTCTATCTCTATGATTTTATTGTCTGCAGAATTATTTTATAATATTTTAATGTAAACCATTCTCGTGAAGTTATTTTTATATAATAAACCAGCATACCTTGGGTAGATAACTTTTAATTTTAGATTGTAAAAGTTATAGATTGTATTGTTTTTAATGAGTATTCTCATAGTCGAGAGTAGATCTATTTTCTGCATATATGGTATGAATTGCATGAATATTTAACTATCAAAATTTACTGAATATCATTAACGTGTTTTATGTAACCCAAGTTTATCTTATCAGTTCCTGTCAACTTTTAATTAAGAGAATATTTTGTTTTAACAACTGTAAAAATATTAAAATTTTAAAAACTCCTTATCCAGTATTAGTAGTGTGCTGGGTAACAGTAGCAAAGATAGGAACACTTGTTTTGAGCTTCTCATCAGTGGGGAAGCATTAGTTTTCTATACTCGTCCCTTGATGTGTCCTAGAAAAGGGAAGTGAGTAAGTTTGAGTGTGATCCTCAGGGTGGGAACTGATGCACATGAATGTAGTTTTTAATTTGAGCTTAATTCTGTGGGCTAGTCTGTAGTAGACTACCATAGACATTAGTCACAAAAACTTGTTCAAGTCAAAACCTTTGATATTATCTGATTATCTACATTTTTTCCTAATTTATCTTCTTGCTAGCTTAAGTATTGTATTTATTTTCTGTTTCTATCACACAGATTACTTAGTCTGGGTAGTTCATAAAAATAGTCTTATTTAATTCATGTTTGGGGGCTGAAAGTTCTAGGAATGAGGAACTTCTGGTGTAGTCTCCTTGGACTCTGAGAAAATGACAGCTGGCATCACATGGAGAGCAGATGTGAAAGGAGAGATAAATGATAAGATAGGAAGCCAGAGGGATTCTGGGACTTGGTTTCCTATTTTATAATAACCCACGTTCACAGGATTTAACCAAGGATCCATCAGAGCTATAGAGTCCCTTCAGTGGGCAGGACTGTGTCACCTCCTTACTGACTGCCCCCTCACTTGGGTCTTCCCCTTAAGGATCCAGACTCCTCAACATGACCGCATGGGAGGCTGGGCTCTAGCACACGGTGTTGCAAGCCTCCCGTGCTCCCTAAGAGTTAACTTCATTATACACTGAGTGCCAGTGTATAATGAAGCAATTCAGAGTCTGGAGTGTAGCCACATGGTGTGTTAATCATCTCTAACACTTAAAGAATCATACACTCCTTCCAAATCTTTACCAAATATTAATACTATAACATTTTGGAAGTGTGAAATCATAGAATACAAAAGAGCAACATTGTCAGTATTTTATGAATTTAAGTTGTACTCTATGTTTTGTAGGGTCCACCTGGCCCACAGGGTCCTGTTGGCTACCCTGGTCCCCGAGGAGTAAAGGTAAATAAATGTTAAATTGTTTTCACATTAATTTTACTGTGAAATGTAATCAGTTAATACTCTTAATTTTTTTCATAGGGAGCAGATGGTGTTAGAGGTCTCAAAGGGTCGAAAGGTGAAAAGGTAAAACATAATATGTGATTTTAATTTCCATATAGCTTGTGTATAAATTTAAGTTTCTCTAGCATGTATTTTCTTGCTCACTAATGATTGTGTAATTACTTGTACACTAACCACTGTGAGTCTTACTTTGTACTCTATCTGGGAAATGTTTAGAAAGTAGTGCTTTGTTTCCCAGGATGAGGGCTGCCATAGAGAAAAGCGGCAGTGTGCGCCCTAGGAGGACAGCAGTGCCTTAGCAGTGTGCTCTTAGCGGCATGTGCTCAGCCTCCCACGTGCACAGGTCACTGCAAGCTGGGCGACGAGCTTGCATGCGTATCACCGAAATCTGCTTCCCTTCTACTAACATGCTCCAAATTCCTAGAGTAAAATGTACTGAGGAACCTAAATTAGAAGAATCACATACTGAGATAAGGAAAGTTAATTTATGTACAGCTGCAGAAAGTAAAGCCATTACGGAAATACAGTGAAAACTAGGGGAAAAAAAACTAGGTGGAGGGAGAAGAAAAAATGTCTCTCAAATCCTATACAAATGTGAAGTGTTTAGAACTCATTTATAGATTAACTGACTTTGGTTGAAGAGGAACAGATTCAGATTTTTTTTTCAGATAAATGTTTAATTAATATAGAGTCCTAGATCTCCCAAAAAGTATTTTGAAATTCAAATGAAATTGTATTACCCAGAATGTGTAAAGGATTCTTATTCTAAAATTACATAAAGGGGCCCGGCGGGATGGCTCAGTGGTCTAAAGCACCTGCTTGGGAAAGCTTGGGCGGCTTCAGGGACTGCGGTTTGATCCCTGGCACCACATGCTGCGCCAGCCCTGCCCTCAGGGCACGGGCTGAGCCAGCCATAAAAATGAATGAATAAACAAATCAAGGTTCTGAAACAGGAAAAAAATAAATAAGTAAAAAATTCTAAAAAAAATAAAAAATAATAAAAAATAAATAAATAAAATAAAATTACATAAAAATGAAAATCAACACATAGTTTTATAATATGAAAGATTATTAGATTGGTAACTGTGGTTATTCTTATTAATATAGTTGTACTGATTTTAAGAATAAGTACTTAATTGCATAATAATAGTATTAAACTTTTGAGTTTATTTGAGCTTGCCCTCGGGTGGGATTGGTATAGCATATAGTGCTGGGGATAGAACCTCTGTCCCTGTGGTTGCCTAAGCAGGCACTTTAGAATGCTGAGCCGTCTTGCTGGCCCAATATTTGGTTTCAATAGAGAATAAAAAACAAGTATATTACTATAGCCATTAAAACTTATTTTCTCGGGAGGAGGTCCTTCAGACACACTAAAGGTACATAATCAGTTTTATTGTATGAAGAATATCATTTAGTTATTTACTTTGGTCTTTGTTTTGAGATAAGGTCTTGCCGTGGAGCTCTGGCTGGCCCCTAGCTCAGTGTGGAGCTCTGGCTGGCCTCTAGCTCACTGTGTAGCTGAGGCTGGCCTCCAGCTTGCAGTGATCCTCCTGCCTCAGCCTTCCCAGCTGGGATGCCAGGTGTGCGCCAGAGTGCCTGGCTCTATGGAGCCCATTTTCAGTCTCCTTGGCCACTGTGATAACCATGGCTTCCCACTGGCTGTCCCAGCTGCACTTCTGGGGGTCACGCATCACTGAGTTCCTGGCCACGCATAGCAGTGGCCTGCACTGCATCTTGCAGTAATGGGAGGTGGGGCCGCTGTGCTGGCAGTGCCTCTCCACCTAGGTTTCTTTTTTTTTTTTTTTTTTGGCTTTTTGAGACAGGGTCTCACTGTGCAGTTCAGGCTGGCTTTGAGCTCACTTTTGTGCCCAGGCTGGCCTCGAACTCGCAGCGATCCTCCTGCCTCAGCCTCCCAAGTGCTGGGATTACAGGCATGAGCCACCACGCCCAGCCACCTAGGTTTCTTTTTCAGTATCAGTTCCCATGTTTCACTGCACCTAGTACCCATGGAGGATTTTTGAGGGACAGTTAGAAATAAAATTATAGATAGTGAAAAGCACCAGAGGAAATGCGCACAAAGATACATATGTTGTTTCTTTTTAGAAAACATCTTTAACTAATTGGTGATTTGTAGTGGTATGTAGTTTTAGAAGACATAAGTATGTATAGTGAAAAATTAAAAATTTAAATTAATCAAAATTTTAGATTCTTGTTGTAGTTCTTGTACGAAATGGATGTGTACATTGAAAGATGACTTTAAGTCTCACTTTAAGTCTTTAAATTCCAGAGATGGAGTCATTTGTAGTAAAATAGATGAGCCTGGGATCGTAAAGTTAAGTGAAAAAAAATACTCAAGCTTCTCCTACGTGGGAAAATAAAAATATGAGTAAGTTAAAGTGCAAAGACAAGATAATAGGAAACAGGGAGAGATGATTTGCAGAAAGAATGGGACCAAAGATGGAGTATGGGAGACCGTAGAGTGGAAACAGATCTGAGACACGCTGCGACAAGTGCCTGCGCCACTTGGTGGTTGTCATGAGTTCAGAATGTAGCGTGAGGCAATGGACATTATGAAGAAGGAAAAAGCAAGAAATTCTAAATTAGAAGGAACTTGAGGAAGTTGCTCTAAAGTCTCTAACATTGTTGCCAGCGATTCCTTTTATTGTCAAGCATTGCAATCGGCAAGTTTTTATTTTTTTCGATGCAGAGAAATTCTGAATAAGTTTTAATGGAAAATGTTTTAATAGTAAAAATCTTCCCTGGTTTTAAGCTGTGAAGAAATAAGTCCTGAGGGATCTTTAATTTACATTATTTTCTTTTTTTGACTATGCAGTATAATTGCCTAGAGAAGGAGATTGAAAAACAAAACTTTTTAAGATTTAACAATGTAAACTGTTTACAAATTTGAAATAGCAGTTAGTGCCTTATTTAGTGTTAAGCTCTATTTTTTCTGTCTTGCATTTGTCCTTAAACCTAGCAACAGAGCCAAATAAACTACATGGCAGGAGTGAATTCATTTACACATCTTCTAAAACTCCGTATTCTGTTATGTTTTGCTTTTCTTATTATTACTTTACATCCGATCATTTTAGGACTGGTAATCTCAAGAATTTGATATATGTTTAGTGATGTGATTTATTTGAAGATGCATGTCATGAGTTTAAATCAGAAATACCAGCATATCCATTGGTTGACTTTAAGTAAATGCATGCCCCCTTGAACAACCCTAAAAAGTATTAGTGACTTCACCACAGACTGCAGTATTCTTAAACTGTAGCCATGTGCTTACCCTTCTGTCTAGGGAGAGGACAATGGATACAGCATTAATAAGAAGCTAAGTGATGGTTTTCAGCTCCTAAGCCTCAGCCCTTGCCTCAGTTGCATCCCCCATAGAAAGAATTCTGCTCCTTATAAAACACTACTTTAGGAGAATGTTGAAAATGTCATGCTGTGTTCCGGAAAACAAATCTTACTCCTGTCAGAATTCTTTGATTTAAATAACAGTACAGGCTTGGATTACTTTTTTAGGTTAGGTCTTGTGTCCTTACTTGCCTAGTATTTAGGGTTTTCTGCATGTTCTCATAGGCACCAAACTCTCACTAAGGTAAGGGTAACTTGCAGTGTTCATTTACTAAATGATTACTTGAATTTAAAGTAAAAAAATATGACTTTTAGTGCTGGGGAGATATCTTGCAGTCTCAGTGCCTGCATGTCAAGCACAAGGACCCAGGTTTGATGCCTAGTGCCAAATGCCAACCCTAAGCACATCATACCAGCTCCCAAACCAGGTGTGATCGTGCACACTTGTAATACCAACGCTGAGGAGGCTGAGACAAGGAGCATTATGAGTCTGAACTGTGTAGTGAGATCCTATACAAATAAATAAATTTTTTTAAAAAAATAATGACTTTTACTGCATTCCAAGTTCTGCGCAGTATTTTGGTTTTTGCCTCACTAATAAACTAGAGGTAGAATATGTACAGTAAATTTTGGTACAAATGAAAGAAAGTGTGTGTTCAGAGAGAAGATAAAAGGCTGACAAGGATGGTGGTGGTGTGGTAAGCCAGCTGTCATGAAGCTTAGTAGTTAAGGACTCATGATTCTAGGCTTCTCCCGTTTTATGGAAACAGTCACATGGGACCAGCCAAGTGCAGAGAGGCCAACTGTGGCACTGCTTGGGGCACCCAAACAGAGGCAGAGCTCAAGGTCCTGGGAGACCTGCCAGAAGCCTCAGGAGCTGGGTTGAGAGGGAAGAGTGAAGTATCGCCAGAGGGATGGAGGGGGCAGGGTTCGCAGGTGTGTGGTGGGTGGAAGCACTGGGAAGTCAGTGTTCTAGACTTCAGTTGAGGTCTTGGGGGTGGTAGCAGGCATTACAGAAAGCCCAGGAAGTATGCAAGGGCTTCGTTACGGTGCCACTGAGAAGTAGCTTGTATTAATTTACACACTCTGCCAACTTAGAAACTTTGAGGGAGTTTAAAGTAAAACTTGAAACAATCAGTTTTCAGTTTTAAAAAAGGTCATTTCAGTGTTCGGATTAGGAGGCATATGTATCTGTACTTTCTAGCTTTTCATATCCAGACTGAAGTTTTCTTTCCTCCCTCAAATTTTTATTCTACCTTATTTTATTTATTTATTTATTTTAATGTATTTGATACAGGGTCTCCCTACACAGCTTGGACTTGTAGTGATCCTTCTGTTTCAGCCTCCCCTAGGCTGGGATTATAGATATGTCGGGTCTCAGTGGCTGGCTACTCATGCCCAGGGGTGGACCCGGTGCTGCATGTAGTGCCAGCGATTGAACTCTGGTCCCAGTGCTCCCCTAAGCAGGAGCTTAGTCTGCCGAGCTATCTCACCAGCCCTCTTGGTCCTTCAGATTTTGCAAACTATATCCATTTCCCATTAGCAGCGAAATTACCCAGTCTTCCATTGAGTTGCTGCCTTACCACACCACCACTGTCATCACTGTCATCGTTTTGCCTTTTCTCTCTGAACACAAATTCCATTTCATTTCTACACAATCTGCTGTACATGTTCTACCTTCAGTATATTAGGCAGAAACTGAAATACTGAGAACTTTGAATACAATGAATATGGTAAAATATCAGTGAACACAAGAATGATTATTTGGTAGATATCAAGGAAATAGCAGTAGCTCAGTCCCACAAGTGGTACTTGGCTACCAGTAGCCGTCAGGGACACTGTCTATGTCCATGACATACTAGAACTTTGTGTGATATCTTATCCCGAAACTGTTAGAAGTTCTGATCATATATTTGCCATTCTAGTATTTATATTATGTTTTATTCTTACTAATTGTTTACTGCCATGGAAATTTTTTCTCAGTTGATATCTTTGTATATATTCACCTATTCAAATACTATGTGAATACTCTGAATTGATTATAGATTCGTACATGTGATACACAACATTCTAGCCTCTAAGTTGGACACATGATTTGATTTGAATTTTGGAATATTGTTTTGAAATACTTAATTTTAATTAATTAATAGTTAATTGTCTAAATATTGTTTATACTTTATGTTTTATGTGATTCATACTGTATCTCTAACTTACAAAATCTACTTACAAGACATGATATGATATTTTCTCCTGTATTAGAAACTTTAAAAAGATATATATATATATATATGTATATATATATATATATATATATATATGTATACACAAGAGAGTTAGGATAGATATAAGGCTACTTTGTCTTAGTTCATTAAGAATAAAAGTTTGTACTCATATTGTTTAGACAAGATATCAGGTCTGCATCTTGTCCTCTAACTACTATGAAGACAACAATATGCATGGTATTATTGTAAATGTCCTCCTAACTTGTTTTGAAATTGTTTCATTGCTATTTTATCTTTTTTTTTTCTCATTAAAATGAATAAAATATATAAAAACAAAATAAAATTTAAAAAAAATTAATTTTTTTCCTTGGAATTAGTAAGGTTGTCCATGAAGCTTTCCGATCTCAGTAGGAACCATTTACACAGTCATAACATGTGTTTCATGCTTTCTTCTTTACAAAAAGATGCCTGTTTTCCAGCTCTGCACAGGTAGTGCTACAAAATATGTTGGGTCCACATGTGGAGGATATTGTTAGTTTGTTCCTGATCTGAAAAGAGGTTAAAGAGGTTGTAATAGTGATCAAGCTGAGCTGGAAGGCATTTGTCTAAGCCAGTGATATAAGATAAAAATCATAAAATTTTAGATAGAGGGGCCAGGGCGATAGCTCAGTGGAATAAGCATCTGCCTGGCAAGCTCAGAGTCCTGAGTTCAGTCCCTGGTACTGAAAAAAAAAATTAGGTAGAAATTAAAAGTAAGGTTAAAAAAACTTTTATTTCACAAGCCATTTCTTGCCCTACCTAAAATGATAATTATTTAAACATTTACATTTCCTTTATTCAAATAGCATAAAATACATATAGTTTTAAAGGATGGTTGTTTTCTTTTTGAAATGCCTAAAAGTTAAAGAGAACATGTTACGAAAAATTCTCTCATTGTCATCCAATAATTTGGGGAAGATGGGAGAATTCTGGATACAGTGGGGAGAGTGCCAGAGTTGGCTTAGTGACAGAGGTTTTATAAGTAGGATTCATGCACCTCAAAATAATTTACCCCAATTATTAACACTGACTTTGTATAGCCATATTTTTGATTTTTCCAAGTGATTGACTAAACACTTGTGTATTCCATGTATCTTTAGGGTGAAGATGGCTTTCCAGGTTTCAAAGGTGACATGGGTCTTAAGGGTGACAGAGTAAGTAAAAAGAAAATTTGCACTAATCCTAAAGTTATGTTTCTTATTTCTTACTTGAACATATTTCTTATCTTCATATATAGAGGTCCAAGGTAAATATAATGTGTATATTATTTAAAACTGTGTTTACTCATGTTTTTTTTTTTTACTCATGTTTTTGTATGAAGTTAAAATATTGTAAGTTTTGCTGAGAGAGTATATCAGTTATTTTCTAGATGTTGTTAACTTTTTATATGTTGCATAAAACACACATATAACACAGATGCAAATGTCTCAATTTACAAGATGATTATTTCTTTGCATTGAAGGGAGAAGTTGGTCAGATAGGTCCACGAGGAGAAGATGGCCCTGAAGGCCCCAAAGGCCGTGCAGGTCCTACTGGAGACCCAGGTCCTGCGGGCCAAGCTGGAGAGAAGGTGGGTCACCCAAGCCTCAGATCCTATTGCAGATGATGTGTCACTGGTATTTTTAAATGTTCTATATCATTGTTAGAAAGGAGAAGGTTCTGTTAAATTTCAAGCATATCCAGGTATGGCTGAGAGTATTATCATGAGACATTTATTGGGCTTTTTCATTGTGACTCATTTTTGGCCCCCTCTGCTCTTCTCAGTAACAGAGGACTTGCCAGGCCTAAAGTTCTTCAGAAGTAGATGTTGAAAGCTGAGTGATGTAAGGCCGAAAGAATCAGTGAACCATGTGGCCTCTTATGGTTTTGGATCGGGTAGATTGGTTTGTCTCAAACCAAAATGGACATTTACTTCTTTTTATACATAAACATATATTTTCTTCACATAAAATGCTTTAAAACATGTAAGTTCATGTCCATCTTCAAAAGATTTTAATTTTAATCTGAAATTGGCACAATCATCACACTTTTAAATATCACATTCACTATTTTGAAAAGTGCTGGTCTAGGGGTATTATGTCTAAAACATTTGCATACATTATACTTAGATTCTAGAAGAATACTAGGCTTCTTAGATCTTATTAATGGTTTTTTCTGTAAGTAATTTCCAATGGCTAACTGTTCAGAATAACTTGTAAGCCTCTCATTAATATATGTAGACTTTTTTTTGTAATCAATTTTTTCTTTTTAATTTAGGGGAAACTTGGAGTCCCAGGATTACCAGGATATCCAGGAAGACAAGGTCCAAAGGTAAAATATAATTACCTTGATTTTTATAGTTTGTCAACATATGATTAAAAAAAATACCTAAAATTTCTTTATTTTATGATAAGCTTACATTTTGTAGTGTACAGAAGATAAGTTAAAATATAACTTCACAGTGGAAAATAATGGAGTATAGAAATATTTGGAGTCCAGGGATCTCAGAGAGAGTCCAGAGGATTACAGGTTGGAGCATTTTAGGGGAGAGGCAATATTGGCCACTGCTGTGTAATTGGTACCAGGACTTTTCTGAGGAGGAATATCACAATACACTCATGTCATGCTGTGGATGGTGATGACTTGAGATCACTAATAGCTTTCAATTCCATCTGAATTTCCCTGCCAGGTTTAAGGTGTACTTTTTTTTTTTTTTTTTTTTTTTTTTTTTTTTTTTTTTTTTTTTTTTTTTTTTTTTTTTTTTTTTGAAGAAGCATAAGAGTTTTCCTCACTTCTACTGAATGCTGGCAGACCAGCATTCATTTCCTAGGATGGAGACAACAGTTACCACAAATTTAGCTTGAAACCACAGAAATTTAGTTTCTCTCAGTTCTAGAGGCCCAAGGTCTAATGGCAGGGTATCAGCAGGGTATTCCTCCAGTAACTCTTGGAAAGGGATTGCCCTTGCCCCTTCCAACCTCTGCTAGCTCAGATGTCCTAGGCATGGGGCTGCTTAACTCCACGCTTTGCCTCATCTTTCTGCAACTGATTTTTTCTTCCTGTTTGTCAGCGTCTTCTGTCTTTTATAAAGATTCTTGTCCTGCCTAATCAGCCTAATCCAGGAAGATCTTTTCAGATTCTTAATTTGATGACATTTGTGGAAGTCCTTTTTATTTCTCCAAGTAAGGTATTCTTAAATCATGGAGCTTTGGCTGTGGATATAGCTTCTGATGAACCCTGATTCAACCTAGATTACCTCTGAAAGTTCTTTTCTGTCTGTCTTTGCCTTTTTGCTTTTTCTTCTTGAGACTTGGTGTTACTATATAGTGTTTGCTGACCTTCAAGATACTTTGTGGTCCAAGTTGGCCTCAAATTCATAGCAATATTCCTGTCTCAGCCTCACAACTGCTAGGAATATAGGTGTGCATCACCATGTCCTGCTATTGTTTGGATACTTAAAATTTACCTAGCTTAATTATAAAGTGTTGGCTTTGCAATTTTATGTTTTCCATGGTGTACATTTTTTTTTCTCTAGTTAATTGTAAAAGTTTTCTTAGGGCTGCAGTTGGTATACATTTACTATTTTCATGAAAGTGGGTGCATGAATTAATATGTACATACTGGGTACTAGTATTATAGCAGTGCATGAATTTATAGCATCTCAACTCCAGTGTAGTTTCTAGCTTTAGTTATGTGTATGTGAGGCTCTTTCTCTGCATCAGTCTGTCTGTCTCCCTGCCCCAGTTTGGCCTGTTTAGTTATCAAGTGAATCCTGGTCATGGAGCCTGCTTATGTATCAATTCTTAGTAACTTCCACAGATATCTCCTCCCCAAACGAATGTGACTTGCATGTGCCATGCCAGTCATTGCCATTTAATAGCACTTTTTTAGCTTTTTCTGTTTAGTTTTTATTGAGATTCCAGAAAATTATTTTTATATGTAGTAAGATATAATACTATTTTTATTCCTTCTAAGGTAAGATTCATGCCATCTATTTTAAAAGTAATACAAGCATCATTGTTTCTCTCTACATGGAAAACAGTGATTAATAGAGTCACTTTTTTTTTTTAATTTGAAAGAGCTGTTTATTACTGAGCACAGGATCGTGTGAGTTCTCATTCAGAAGACCGAGCGTCCCCCAGCCCAGGGAACGAGGAGCTTGTAAAGCAAAATTCACCTCCTGTTTGATGAACAAGCTTGTCATCTGACACAGACCATTGTTCCATGTGTTTTTCAGGGATCATTGTTCAGTTTTGGTTAATCACACATCTGTGTATGTGAAGTTTTGCACTAAGAGGTCACAAGGAGTGAAGTGCATCTGGCTGTTCTTACAGGATCTCTCTTAAGCTGACTAATTTCTGTAGATTTACTTCTTAAACTATTATCTCTAATGTACAGATTGGTCTATCTTCAGTTTCTTTCCATCCAGATGTGAAAAATTGTAAAAGAAGCCATTGAGTGAATAACCCATATCCCAAACCTATAGCAGCTCTTAAATGCTTTAATTTACCCAATTGAATTGCAATTGGAATGTTCTTTTGTTTTAACTTAAATATATAGAAAATGGTCACGCTATTACTTGAATAAGTACAATTTTATTTTATGAGCTTATTTGAAATTCTGTCTTTTCTGTTCCTCTAAGTCAGTTCTCTAATCAATATTACTTGTATTCTTTTTATGAGCAAAATGTTAACAGAATGACTAAAGAGATATATTTCTTCCCAGAGAAATCAAACTTACCCTTTAACCTTGGTGTCTAGAATTCTTGTGATTATCTTCTATATTGCCTTTTTCATAACTAAGGTTTTCATGATCAAAAGCTTTTAAGGTTCTCACTGCCAGCTCAGAAAAGTAGGGCACAGCAAAGATCAAAGGTAGCTTCACATTTTTTTTCCTACTTGGAAGACAATGAATTCTAAACAATGTCTTCTGATTATCTGAAAAGTGGTAAATCACTTTTTGATACCTGTTTATCTCTTTGAAGCAATGAGAGGGGTATAATTAGGCAATTTAATTTATTCATTGGTTTAGAAACAATATATATTTTAATATACATTTTAATAGGTATTAAAATACACAAATGAAATATACAATAATAGTTTTTCAAAATGTTAAGTTTATTTTAAGTTAGTATGCTTTGATAATTCGAACATTTAAAGCAGTTTTGAAAATTTTACATTTATTGACAGATAATGTCAGATAATGTCTTTTTAAAATTTTATTTTATGTATTTGATACAGGTTCTCATTATATAGCTCACACTTGTAGAGATCTTCCTGTTTTCAGCCTCCCCAGTACTGGGATTACAGGCATGTACCACCATGCCCAGACTCCTTCACTGGCTCAGCACCCCCTGGGGGGTGTGGCCAGCATGGCATACTGGACCTAGGATTGAACCCTGGCCCCTATGCTTGCCAAAAGATAATGTCTTTTGATTTTTTAGTCATATATTTTTGTTTTCTGTATTTAAGAGCAGATAGGTACTATTGTTTTATAGAAGCTATTTTCTCATAAGATATTTCATGAGATAATATGTCATCTCATAATTCTTAAATGGAAAGAGGAAAAAAAAAGATTGCTATATATTACAAATTGCTAAATTGGCACATTAAGACTTCTGTATTTTATGCACAATTTCCTAGAGCAAAATTGATATAAGAAAACAAGAGCATACATGTATGCACAAGAGCAATATGGTTTACTACATAAATATTACTCAGATATTACAGTAGATACTAACTATTTTTTGCCAAATAAAAGTTAGCTAATGTAAATTTTTCCATATTGTATTTACTTTTTTTTTTTCTGGAATGGAGGATTGAACTCAGGTCCTTGCACTTGCCAGGCAAGTGCATATTCTACTGAGCTATTTCCCCAGCTCCTATAATATTCACGTTAGCATCATAGAATAATCACAGAGTGAAACTGCCCCGATGTAACTTTACCTGGCTCTCTTCAGAGAAAGAGATGATGTGAAAGCCTTTCAAATACTGCATTTTGAGCAGATTTTCCTTGCAGGATTGAACATTACTCATCCAAGTAATAGTCTTCAGATTATATTAGAATTAGAGTATCAGTTGAAAAATTGATCAGGAAGAGAAACATAACAATGCGTGCTTTGGCATATTCTGAGCATCGCAGTTATGGGGTGCCATGTGCAGTGTTCTGGCCTGTTGTAGTAGCAATTCTGGAGGTGATTGCTGGCATCTGGTTTGTCTGCTGAGTATATGGTCTGTTTATTGCTTTGAAGCTAGGGTGGTGCCGGTTGTGTCTCACACACATGTCTCTCACATGTTGGTGACACTTTATTTTGGCCTCTTGTCACTGTGCATGCCTAAGAATCAACTTCCCAGCATTCCAACCACCTACGTGTGTGTGTGGCTCAAGTAGTCTGTTCCAACCTGCCCTGTACTGCGGTCTGCTTCCCTTGCAGTCAGTCTGGAGCGTGACATGGTAGCTCAGAGGAGCCACTTAGCACATTACTTTTCAGGGTAGTTCAGTACAGAAGAATTGGTTCCAAAAAGCAAAAAATACACAGAAGTCAAGGAGAATGCTATTTTCCTCCATTATATGGGGTAGTATTTAAAAGGTTGGAAGTTGGCTACTCTTTGTCAAGAGACTGAGCACAGTACTGCATTTAATCCATGCAGCGTTCTCAGTAGGAAGATGGAGTATTGGGAAACCCTCCAGTGCCTTCAGGGACATAGTCAACAAGTAAGGGATGGGATTTAAGCCCTAACCTACTTAATAAAGTGCCTTAATAAAGGGGTGAGCCAGCCTCACTTATATCCAAAAAGACTGAGAAGTTGAAAACTTGGGTATATGCACACAGTGAACTTGTAAGACTTAGTTATTAGAGATTATTTCATTCTGTCTTAAAACATGGCCACTTTTAGGCTAAATGTAGTTCTATTGACTACATTTGAAAACAATCATTTTTAATTATCTGTTGTTACCATTTAGTACCCAACATTCTCTATTCCAGTCACCCACAAATTTCAAAATAGCCAAAAGATGTAATTACTGCCCTCATCTTGTAGAAGAAAAAAACTATTCTCAAAGGGATTAAGAAGTATTTAATTTGCTTATATATGAAAGACAGTAGTTTTGCATTTAGCTCTTTGGGGTTGCAAGTGTAAGATGTATTGCTGAAGTTGGGACCTGGACTGTTGGCTGAGTGCGATCCCACCCAGGTGCTGCAGTGTGCTGGGAGGCGTACATGCCAGTGGGACCCGGCCAGGCTTGGAAGGGTTGGCGCATTCAGCTTGGGAGTGGCAGGCACTCAAACTTGAAGCTAAGCCGAGAAGTGGTTTTTCGTGTCTCTGCCTTTATGTTTTATTATTCATATAAATGAAAAAAAGATTTTTTTCTTCAGCATTGAATCAGGTGTTAAGTCAGAGTTAAAAACGTATTTCACAATAAATTTCCTCTAATGCTATTTTAAAATTGGAGATCTGATACTTTATTATCTTAATTTTAGTGATAAATACTAAAATATGTTTTATCAATTCATGTTTTACTGCTTCCAGGATTTCAGATGCCATTGTAAGTTTTTGCTCAAATACATAAAGTCATACAGTGTTTTAACATTAAATATATGATTCATAATTATATTTATGACTTAAACATTGTCAGCTATTTTAGAATCACTGTTTTCCAGGAAAACAGTTCATAATTTCTGCACAGTACCTTCTAATTACCACATTCATTGTTCCATATTTTTATAATTCCAGGGTTCTACTGGATTTCCTGGGTTTCCAGGTGCCAACGGGGAGAAAGGTGCACGGGTATGACACATAAATGCATTGTCTCCAATTGGCTAGAGAATGTCATTGCAGGAGCACCACGCTCATAACTTACCTCAGTAGGCTGCATACTGAAGGTGTATTGAACTGTCTTTTCAGGGAGTAGCCGGCAAACCAGGGCCTCGAGGTCAGCGCGGGCCAACTGTGAGTGCCTCCATTGCAGCTGTCATTTTCATTGCCCATTGAGTGTTTGTGCCTTTGCATTTGCTGAGCTTGTATTATTTTTTGCTGCAGGGTCCTCGAGGTTCCAGAGGAGCAAGAGGTCCCACGGGGAAACCAGGGGCAAAGGTATTATGGGAACTTGCTCCTTTTGGTTTTTGTAGTAAATTCCTCTGAAGGGTAGGTGCAGTCAGAAAGTCACAACTGATTTTTCTTTTCTCTGTCTCCCCTCTCTCCCTCCCTCTATTTCTTTTTTTTCCAGGGAACTTCAGGTGGTGATGGTCCTCCTGGCCCGCCAGGTGAAAGAGTAAGCATGATACAATCTAATAAAGTAAAATTAATATATTGTACAGGTGCCTAAATATCTGGGAAAACATGCATGTACATATTCATCTACAGTTTAAACATTTATTTTTCTTTAAAATTTGCCCTTTCAAAGCTTGATACATTATATACTCAACTATTTTGTTATAGAAATTAAAGAAACGATGTGTATAATTCACCTAACATATGTAACCCAGGCCTGAGTAATTTTTCTTTTTCCAACTCTGTTTACAGTGCTGTACCCCTCATCCACTTGTCTAGAGTTTTGTATAATACTCAATTTCTTCATGGAGCAGTCAGCCCTGTTATGCCGATAAAAGGGCAGGCTACAATCAATACACATTTCAATTCAAACAAAATATCTATTCCAGTAAATAGCAACTGTTTAGAAAATTGATTTTCAGTTGATATAAAGTAACGCCAAATGCAAATAAGCAAATATGCCCTTTGTTTGTCTTTTTTTTTTTTTTTTTTTTTTTTTTTTTTTTTTTTTTTTTTTTGGTATAATGTGACTTTTTTTTTTAAATTTATTTATTTATTTTTTCTTGTTTCAGAACCTTTGTTTGTTTATTCACTCATTTTTTATGACCGGCTCAGCCCGCCCCGAGGGCAGGGCTGGCACAGCATGTGGTGCCAGGGATCGAACCGTGGTCCCTGAAGCCGCCCAAGCTCCCAAGCAGGTGCTTTAGACCACTGAGCCATCCCGCCGGGCCCAATGTGACATTTTTTAAAAGCCAGATTCTTAATGTTATTTTCTTGCAAGAATTTTTAATAATAACTATATTATATTGGAAGAGATTAGAATTATTTTGATATTCTATAATATCTTTGATGTTAGGTAGTCCTATTAATACACGTTAATGTCATGATTTGAAACACAGTTGCTTTACAAAAAAGAAAGCCAAAGCATCAAAACTGAGAATACATAATAATCGTTGAGTAGGAAATGGTGAATAAAACTTATCCTATTTGTGACAAAAATGTGAGTAGGTAAGACAATAATAAACATCTAACTCATAGTACTTTATGGGTTTTGTTCATATGTAATTAAACTTTTCATATTTTTTCTTGTTCTTTATGGACTATTCTAAAATTAAGTACATTCATCCTGTATATTTTGAATTATAAAGAATACATGCATTTGATTTATTTTGTGGTTAAAGCCATTTTAATAAGAAGATACAGTTGAATTATTTTTTTGTTTGTTTGTTTGTTTAATCTTTTTGCGGCACTAGGGATCAAACTCAGGACCTTGTGCTTGCCAGGCAGGCACTTATACCACTGAGCTATATCCCCAGCCCTACAGTTGAATTAATTAAAATGGTGAATCATGAAGTAAAATCCAACAATTTAACAAATTACAGCACTGCTGAGTTTATTTTTAAACAAAACGCATTCCATTATGTGATTTGTATATACATTACAAAATCTTGTAATCAGTAATATCACTTTAAAGTAGTTGCAATTTTAGACATAATACATTTTAATTTGAAAACAAAAGTGCGGCCCAAAAGTGTGGTTGGCGTAAGTATAAAAATTAGAGTAGGAGAAGTACCTTTTAAGAAGGTAAAGGTTTTATTTTTTTCATTAATTTAGAGAGCTTCATTTTCAAATAAATATTTGTACATTTTATTCTGTGTTATAGATGGAAACTTTCTCTTAATGTGCTCATTTAGTGAAAAGAAATTTTAATTATTATGAACTGTTTCAGTTTATGTTCCAGTGATACAATTGAATGTCAGAAGTAATGCTACATCATATTTTTTGCAAAATATGTGAATTACTAGGTTCACATAGAGAAATTTTGGTACAATTAAATTAGGAAATACACTTCTTCTTTTTGCATGTTTTAAATAGCTACTTTAATAATATGATACCTATATGTGATATGCATATTTCAGTAAAAACTCTGCAAATTGAGTGTTGTCCTTCATAAGGATGATTTGAAGAAAATATGTACTTGTCATTAGAGGTAGCAAAAGTAACTTTCAATTAGTTTTAAAATTGCCAGATTTATCAAAACAGTAAAAAAAAAAAAAAAAAAGACCAAGATATCTAATTAAATTGCAATTTTATATGAACACTGAGTAACTTTAACATATGTCCATTGTAGTAATTATAGCATATAGCATATTAAGAACTATCCATTATTTACCTAAAATTCACAATTGTAATTTTACACAGCATGTATTTTCTGATGATCCTCAGTGGCTTTCAGTACAGTTTTTCCGCTGAGTCTTTGAATACTTCTCACCTGACCCAGAGGCTCTAGAAGTTCCCTTTATCCAACAGGTCTGCGTTCCAGGCTGAGGGCTTGCAACACCAGCTGCTGGTGAGCCTTTATCATCACATGTGCTCCCGCATTCCAGAGTGCATAAGTAATAATGAAGTTAGACCAAGCATACTGTCACTCAGCTGCCAGCAGCGTTCCTGCATTCTGTTAGGGCATTGTTAGGTAAAAGAAGTGTGCTGGGAACACAAGCACTGGGATGCAGGCCAGCATCCATGGGCTGATACAGTTACTGAGTAGTGAGTAGGCAGTACATGCAGTCCCGGTGCACTGAATAGGGTGAGCACAGGGACTGGGATTTTGTCCTGCCAGTTACAGTGTTTCATACTTTGTTATGTTGCTTATTTCTGGAATTTTCCTTTTAAAATTAATAATTAAAGAGTAGAATCAATCATAAATACAGAAAGTGAAACTGCAGATAAGGGGGCTCCAATATATTGAATTTAAAATTTTTATAAATAACTAAAATAAGCCCAGTTCTTCACTAATTTCATGTGATATCTCTTTAAAAACTATGTGAACAAATTTGAAGTCTCGGTTTGATTTTTTGATTTTGTGTTTGTCAAAATTTTACATGTATTAAAGGTATGAAAAAACCAGGAAGGTGGAGGAAAGATGGCTGTGCAGAGTGAATTTGGGCCAAACATAAAGGCTAGGAAAGGGAAGCAAAAATAAACTACAAATCTTAAAGTATTGTATGAGCTATCTGGAAGAAGTATAAAGCTGCTTTCCTTTTTTGTTGTTGTTGTTTTAACATTTTAGGATGTGAATTGTAGTAAAATTGTGATTTCAGAACTAACATCCACAGAAGAATGACAATATTTCCCTTGCAAAGGCTAAACTGATAACTCAAAAATTCTATTAAAGACCATTGTTAGTGTTTTAATTACTCTTTTTTCATTGCTGGGACAAATACTTGACACGCAACTTTAGGGAAGGAAAGGTTTATTTAGCTTACAGTTACTGGAGGTTTCATAGTGTAAGGCAGCCTGAATTATACAGCAAGACCTTGAGGCACTGCTGTCCTGCTCTACAGGGTCTGGAGCAGAGGCTGGGACCCCACCATGTTCAAAATTTACGTCTCCATACCTCCAAGAGAGGCCACCTGGCCTGGGGCTGGGGGGTGCAAAGGCTCCACCTCTTTGGTCTAGCCCCTTAAGCCCTGCCCTGGTCCTCTAGCCCCTTGAGCCATGACTTACATGAGGTTTGGGGAGGACAATTAGATACAAACCATAACAGTTAGTAAAACCTTTTTTGATTAGAAAAATGCACAAAACCTATCCTATTTCTATTACTTATGAAACTATTTCTGTTGTGATTTTTTTTATATATTTAGTTTGTAGATAGAACAATTATATTCTGTGTAAGTACAGAGTTACCTTTTACTTGGCCTTTCTCTGTCAGCAACATAATCACTATATTAGGGTATACTTTATAAATTTTAAATATATGTAAGTATGAGATTTAAATAATATAGTTCAATAAACATCAAGCCAGGAATGATATAATACATAATTAGACTGAATGTTAATGAGAATAATTGTACAATAATCATCTTTTGTCTACCAAAGAATTTTTTAAATTTATAATTATTATTTACAATAGTTAATACATTGTATAGTGTCTGCATCATAGTTGTTCAGAGTACAAGATACAAACATAATTTCTTTTCTAAGCATCATTAGTACAGATCTTTTCATTCTACCAAAGAAATTTATAAATGAGTAAAACAAGATATTAACATTCTTTAAAATATATTTTAAAGAATATATTGAAGTTGAAGATATCTTCTCTGATTTTTTGAAACAGTCATTTCTCTCTTACTTGGATCTAAATAGAGTCATAACATACTTAACTA
Organism: Myocastor coypus; assembly: GCA_004027025.1. Classification (NCBI taxonomy): domain Eukaryota; kingdom Metazoa; phylum Chordata; class Mammalia; order Rodentia; family Myocastoridae; genus Myocastor; species Myocastor coypus. Next base: position 47,946 of record PVJA010000392.1, on the reverse strand, counting down.
CTATGCTCATTCCTGGGCTTTGTCACTACAGTTAAGAAGTTGTATGCTAGATTATATTTTATTTATAGAAATAAACTACAGAACATAATACTGTTAATTTTTCTCTTCTGCTTTTTATTTTTAGGGTCCACAAGGACCTCAGGGTCCAGTTGGATTCCCTGGACCAAAAGGCCCTCCTGTAAGTGTCTCTGTCTCTCTGTCTTTCTCTTCCTTTCTCTATTCAACAAAATTTCTATATTTGTGAGGGTTAAGCTTTATATTTTTAATGAATTTTGTGTACAAATACTGATAAAATCCCTGTAAAATAAAATTGAAAATCAGGAATTTATTTTCAACTTAGGAAGTTCAGACTGTTTTGAATATAATTTGTCTCTTATTAAATGTTCCTTTAACCTACATCAAAGACTTGAACAATATGAATATTATTTTCTCAGATACTCTTTTTCTACAAAATCCTTATTGTTGATGACATTAAAATTGTTACAGATATTAAATATTTGATGAATTGGAATTTCCTTTTTTTTTTTTTAACCCGGCCCCTCCTCCTGGAATTTCCCTTTTATTTTTTATCTCCAAATAGAATCTTCCATTCCCAGTCAGTTATAATTTCCTAAGCTCCCTCCAGAATTCTGGTACTAATTATGTAACATTAAGTTTTATTTATTTAAAATGTGTTTGTCTCTGTAATATGTTTTGCTTAGCAAAGAAAAGGTAATTCTTATGAACTAACATACTTTTTTACATAAAATTTGATTAGATAATCTTTTTTTTATGGGGAGGGATTCGCTTTTTTTTTTTTTTTTTTTTTTTTTTTTTTTTTTTTTTTTTTTTTTTTTTTTTTTTTTTTTTTTTTTTTTTTTTTTTTTTTTTTTTTTTTTTTTTTTTTTTTTTTTTTTTTTTTTTTTGTATTTTTAAGATGGGATCATGTTGTGTAGTTCAGTTTGTCCTTGAACTCACTGTGTAGCCCAGGCTGACCTGGAACTCATGGTGCTCTTCCTACCTTACTCTCCTCAGTGCTGGGATTACAGGCGTGTGCCCCACACCCAGCAGATCAATACTCTTTTTTCTGTCATTATAAATACCTGTCAAAGGCGGTGTCCCAGCCTCTCATATACAGACAGGCCCCTATGAATTACATATGTGGAATGTTCCAATTATACTCTGTTTATCCCATTCTAATGCTTCCCTGTTTGAAAAGTATATAGTCATCACACTTAAGAAAAACTCTAAAGTGATTATAATTTATAGCATGCCTATTATAAAGAACATTCTATTTATAGATGGAGAAAAATCAGAACTCATTATGAATGAGGGTGAGGAAACATCCCTAAGCAATCATTGGAAAGTGTCTGTGCTGGGGACAGGGAGATAGCTTAGTGGAATAAGTGCTTGCCTGAATTCACATATTTTTAACATGCAGGCTCCTGAGTTCAATCCCTGGTGCCACTGCACAGCATACCTTGCTTGAGCAGTGTTCCTTCCTTTTGATGAGTTTGTTTCCCATGTCCACCAACTTAATACCAAAGGAACAAACTATGTTGATAAATAAAACTCTTTCTCTGTATTTTGGTGGGAACCAGGAATTGAACTCAGGACTTGTTGCTTGCCAAAAAGGCACTGTATCACTGAGCTAAATCCATGGTTCCCAACATTCTTATTTTTGAATAAGTTCCATACCTATTTGTCAACTTGTGTGCAGTATTTTATTAAATATTAGTGTGGAGCCATTACAGTTTTTAAAAATTAATTGCCTTTTATTAGAAATACACACTTAGATCAAGAACCGTGATACCATATTCTTTTATAAGACTGCCAAGCATTCACTCCAAGAGGACATCGTTAGATGTAAGGGTATTATTGGAAAGGATTATAACTTTGTAGTGAAACACTAATGTACTATAATTCAGCAATCATGATCAGGTTCTTAATTTTTATATTTCAGTGTTTTTAGTACCATATACATGTCTTGTATAGGTTACAAAACACACCAGTTGAGACCCATCTTCATTTGCTGCTTTGAAAAACCAAACTGGATGAGATCTATGAAAAGTCAAGGATTAATTCTGTTTTACTTCTAGATTAGGCACAGCCATACTTCTTCCACAGCCATATACTAACATCCAAGGCACAGAGGTGTGTGTGATGATGTATTGGTTACTTTTTGATCGTTGCTGGGACAAATACCCAACATTCAAAATGAAGGAAGTAAAGGTTTATTTAGCTCACAGTTCGTGGAGGTTTCAGTCCATATTCGGCTGGCCCAAGGCTGAGTGGAACAGAGCAGAGAGCATCCAGTTCATGGCGGTGGAACAGCAACAAAATGGCAGCAGAGGCAGCCAGTCAACCAGGGCAGCAGAGCAGCAGCAACAGCTAGAGCTCTAGTTTATCTCTCTGTCTCTCTTTATATTACATTCAGGCTATCCGCCTTAGCTCCCGCCCTAGGCTACACCCATAATCGCAGAAGTACTTCCACCCATAATCCCATCAGTACTAAAACCTATAATCCCAGGGATCATGGATCAAGTCTCAAACTCTAGAAGTCCCCGCCCAGTGACTCCATGAGGCTTTGGGGGAACAACTAGACATAAACCATAACATTCCGCCCCTGGACCCCCAAAGTCTCATACATATCCCTTTTTACAAAAGACATTTTAGTCCATCTGGAAGAGTTACCAAAGTCCCAATAGTTTCAGCATTGCTGAAAAGTCCAAGTCCCACGTTTCCTCGAAGATCCAAGGCAAATTTTCATCTGTGAGCCCCTGTACAATAGAAGAGTCAAACATATCCAACATTCAAAGGCATGAGATAAACATTACAATTCCAAAAGTTGCAAACAACAGGGTAATACAAAACATTGGGACCAACACATGT
>PVJA010000392.1:0-44975 GCA_004027025.1 Myocastor coypus | reverse complement strand
AGAGAATCCGAAGCAGTCTTAACTGAGTTGTGAGCATCATGCAACTCTGCTCCTACCGCACTCTTGGTGGTAATTCCCATGGCTTCTCTCTTAGGCTGGCTTTGCTTCCTCTTAGCACGATCCACATTCTTGGCTTTTCCAAACTTCTGGGGCTTCCACTGAATTGGCTTCTCACTCTCTGCTTCACACATTGCCCTCTCAGGAGCACACTGCCTGGCCTCCCAGGCCTTCTTCTGAAATCGAGGTGGAAGCCTTCTTAAACTAACAGCTCTTGCATTCTGAATGCACCTAAAACCAATGCCACGTGGATGATGCCAGGGTCTGCTGCCAGCTGGAGCAGTAGCCAGGCTGCCTTCTCTCTTGCTTGTAGGGATACAGTGCCTGGATTGATGAACACTCTGACCTTGATTCCTAGGAACAAATTCTCCATGCTGGCGCCATTTTGGAACCTGGTTTGGCTGCTGCCACCATTCTGGTACTTGGGTCTCTGTGGCCTTTTTCTTAAGGCAAAGCCTCTCTCCTTTGCAATTCTGGGGCTGCAAAGCACAGGCAGCTGCCACCTCTTGTGATGCCCTCAGGCCATCTTTTCAATTCACTGGTTCCTTCCCAGCAATGGAGATCCTCTCAGCTCCATCTTTGCAGTCCACAGCTCTCCTGGTGTTTCCTTTCTGGCCAAACTCACATTTTAAATCATCCTGCTTGGCTCTTTTCTCTTGATTTTCAACATAAATCTGGCTAAAAGCAACCAATAACAACCACGCCACCACCCCAATGGTTTGTTGCTTTGAAATATCTCTTGAAAGATTAATCAGTCTGCCATGCTTAATCTCAGTCTTAGGCAAAGTCTCTGGGCACGAGCAAAATTCCGAAAGATTTTCAGCCAATCCATAGCACAAATCATCTGGAGTCCAATGACCAATGCTGTCCTTTTTTCCAGCAGAAACCTCCTCAGCCTGATCTTTACAGGCAGGCCTTCTGTCAGTCTTCTAAGCTTCTGTCAGTCTAAGCTCTGACCAAAATCGCCCAAGCTGAACAGCGGAAGCCGTTCTACTGCTTTGTTTTTAGCCAACATCTCTGAACCTTTCCTATCTCTTCCCGTAAGCCATTTCCAAAAGCTTATAATCCACATTGTCAGGTATAGTCACAGCAACGACCCCACTTCTCTGGTACCAAGTTCTTTATTGGTTACTTTTTGCTCGTTGCTGGGACAAATACCCAACATTCAAAATGAAGGAGGGAAAGGTTTATTTAGCTCACAGTTCATGGAGGTTTCAGTCCATATTCGGCTGGCCCAAGGCTGAGTGGAACAAAGCAGAGAGCATCCAGCTCATGGCGGCGGAACAGTAACAAAATGGCAGCAGAGGCAGCCAGTCAATCAGGGCAGCAGAGCAGCAGCAACAGCTAGAGCTCTAGTCTATCTCTCTGTCTCTCTTTATATTACATTCAGGCTCTCTGCCTTAGCTCCCGCCCTAGGCTACACCCATAATCCCAGAAGTACTTCCACCCATAATCCCATCAGTACTAAAACCTATAATCCCAGGGATCATGGATCAAGTCTCAAACTCTAGAAGTCCCCGCCCAATGGCTCCATGAGGCTTTGGGGGGACAAATAGACATAGACCATAACAGATGGCATCTTCAAAGAAAAAGTGCATAGTTTGTACCTAGGAATGTCTTGGGCCTAAAGAGGAGTCAGAGTTTGGTGTTTTTGGAGAAGATGAGACTAGAATTACAGAGCTCTTTCTAGAAAATATGACAAATCACCAGGCAAGCCATGGTCTGGTCACAGATAGTAACAGTTGTTAACTAAAGGTGACAGCGTGTGCCACTGCTGATGAGGGCAGGACAGAAACCTCCAGGCCAGCTGGGCAAAGCTCTTTCTGGTGGAAGGAAACTATCTGTGGAAATGAGCTTAGTCTGAAATGAGTTCAGTTAGTTTAGATTCACTCCACATTAATGAGTACAAAGATAGATATTTAACAACAGTTTATGGGGCCAGCCTGATAACTCAGTGGACTAAAGTGCCTGCTTGGCCAGAGCACAATGGCCCAGGTTCCATCCCCTGCGTGCTGTGCTGGCCCCGGCCCTGCGGTGTGCTGATACAGAGATTGAGACTGGGCATGGTGGCACTTACTTGTAATCCCAGCACTTGGAAGACTGAAAACAGGAAATCCCTACAAGTTCCATCTATGTAGTGAGACCCTGTTGACCCTGTCCTAAATATAGACAGTAATTAATTATTTAATAATTAACTTAAATAGCAGTAGAGAATGATAGCACTGTTGTCATTAAGAATGCTATATTAGGATGATTATTTTTATTTACCCAGAAACGTGAGAGGTATCTGGGCTTGTACATATTAGTTATATTCTAAAATTTTAATAATTTTGGAGGCAAATATGCATTCTATAAGGGAGTCTGAACCTAAGAATATTTAAAATACAGAAGCTTTTGAAAGTCATTTGCCTTAAGTACTTGATAGGTCTATGGATACACACATGACAAAAGACGACATCCTTTGGTAGATTTGCTCTCTACTCCTTTGCTTCCAAAAGGATTTATTTAAGAAAATCCATGAGAAACGTTTGCTCTGATGATTTCTAGCACTCAGCATGGCACATTTTGTCTTCCCCCTGCCGCCCCCCAAGCAGATTGAGACCCAGTGTGGCCCTTTCCCTTTGTTCCTGTAGCATGTCGGGATCGCCACTAGAGGACAGCATGCTTCTGTTGTCTGGGTTTCAGGCACAGAGATGAGTTCTGATAGGGGAGTACAAAAAGGAGAGCAAGCCGGGTGTGGTGGCGCACGCCTGTAATCCCAGCACTCGGGAGGCTGAGGCAGGAGGATCCGTGCGAGTTCAAGACCAGCCTGGGCTACAAAAGTGAGCTCAAGGCCAGCCTCAACTGCGTAGCGAGACTCTGTCTCAAAAAAAGCCAAAAAAAAAAAAAAAAAAAGGAGAGCATATTGGTCAAGTACTAAGGGACTAACCTTTTCCAAAAATATAAATCTACACGCATTCAAATATGCTTTGGAACAATAAGTGCAGCTCAAATAAGCTCATTGAGTACAGAATGTTTGGAATAGAGCTCAGTCACAGCCATAGCTAGGAGAGATGGTCACATGTGTGTGCTCCCATGTAGCAGACATCTACTCATTAAAGGACAGTGCACAGTGAAATAGAGGAAGTCATCTCTAATCATGCTGTAAAATGCTTGAAGCAGTACCGATGACATAACTTGTTTATCTTTGTGATTTCAGGGTCCACCTGGGAAAGATGGGCTACCAGGACACCCTGGGCAGCGTGGGGAGACTGTGAGTAATGCTAATATTGGGTTGAAATTTTGTCTTTAGTATATCATTGTTTCATAGAAGGCTACTTTCTTGTGCATAGTTAGTACTTTGAGGATAATGAAGGAAACACTTTTGAACCTTTGAACCTTGCATTAAAACTTATAAATAAATATATAAGTAGACCCAAACTTATAACTGAAAACACCCAAAATGTAGGCTGTTGGTTGAAGTGATGGTTCACATTGTCAATATCGGCACTTTAGGAGTGACCTGAAGGAGAAAGCTTCACAACTTTTTTTAAAAATGTATTTGGTACAGGGTCTCACTATGCAGCACAGACTGGTACTGGTTCTTCTGTTTTTGGCCTCCCCAGTGTTGGCATTACAGGCATATGCCACCATACCAAGTTCTGGTAACCAGCTTGGCATGCCCGGGGCCATGGCCGGCACGACCTGTGGTTCTGGGGATCAAAGCCCAGGCCATGGTGCTTGCCTAAAGAGGTGCTTAGTCCTTTGCCCTATCTTGCCAGCACTCACTATTTTTTGAGTACCACCTCAAGATTGTCACCTTGATTTATTTCACTGAAGTCTATGAATCTAGCCCATGAGAAGTACTACTACCTCTATAAGATGCAGATGCTGTACTGCAGGTTATGCACATGACACAACATTCTTCTTATGTTGGACTGAAGGAAGCAATATTTGCTGATACTTAGAACCAAAAGGGCTCATTTGTTCTGGAAGTATGTCAACTGCATCCTCTGTGTTAAGTGGAATATAGAGCTTGAAAAAATGCAAATGTTATTTAAAAACAGTAACAAATGTAACATTTTAGAAATTGACTAAGTCACATATGAATAATAATGTAGGCAGTTCCAGTAGAGTTTAAAGACTGATAGGCTTGTTTGTTTACTTGGCTATACTTAAAATCTCCTGTCCAGGTGGGCCAGTGTTCTAATCAAAAGTGCTCTAGCTTGGGGTGTTCTCTTGGAAATAGTTCTTGGCCCTCACTGTTGGTTAACTTTATCTGGATTTCCTGAGGAAGCCACAGTACAGTCTGCCTTTGTTTCCATGGTTCAAAATCAAATTAGGGAATTTGACTTGCCAGCTTGACGACATAATTGGGAATTGATAAAATATGTGATAACAAATCTTCAGATTTTATTAATTTTCTGCCATGGGAGAAGCCGACTGTCAACAGCAACCCAATTACTGTCCCAGTCACCAAGTAACAATTCTTAGCTAACAACTTAATGTTAGCTGGGCTACAGATTTCAAGGTCTTGGACATCAAAAGCAGAATCAAGAATTAGCAAATGGTCCAAAGAATAAAATCGGAGTTGCCCCTTAGAAATGATAGCTACCTAAGGAGAAGGAAATAACTCTCTGAGAAGGAATTCACATTCAATTTTGCAAATGTATTTTTATTTAGATTTGGCAGCCATTGAAGAAGATAGCTAAAGAATTCCCACATTAAAAATCTCTCATTCTTCAATTTAATCAATAGCTCTGTTTCTATCCAAAGTAACCATATCTTACATAACACTAAAATTTAAACAAAGAAGATAAATAGCACATTAGCTAATGCTTCTAGGAAGAATGCTGCCATCTGTTGATTTCTCATAGGAAAGTCCAGAATTATTTATCAAGAATTCTATTCTTGGTGCCACATAGATTTTTAAGTGAATCACCCTGTAGCCAGGAACTGTTCTTTCTTGCCTTTATCCATGCTGACTGGAATGCAAAGATTTCCTTGTACAAGAATTAGAATCTAACTGACTAAGCTTTCCTATAAATGAGTTACCTAATTTCAAATAACAAATTCTTTTATTAAATTTGAAGCTTTTATCCATTCGTACATCCTTCATAATTTGCTTTGATTTCTTATATTTCAAAGCTTTGCAAGTCATGCAGGAAATATTAAAAATAGCTCCTATTATAGTGAAACAGCCCAGCTTTATCTGAAATATGGTGTCATCCAGCATTGTTACTAATTAAAATTAGTTTAGTCATTTAGAGATTATTAGAGTAGGGGTTCTATTTTTGTTTAGTTTAGCAGCAGTTTTTTTGAACTCATTATTCTACAAAATTAATTTCTATTTTCAGAGACTTTAAACATTACATTACCATATTATAAAATTAAATGGCAAATGTAGAATTACAATTGATAATATCAAATAAACAAGCTGCACTCGGAGTTGTAAATTTTAGGTGCATAGTTCATCATCCCTTGCATCAGATGCATTGGATACTTGTGAGCACTCTAAATTTCCTTGTAGGCACTTACAAAGCCATGTACCTGCAGATCTGTCTCTTGCACTAGTGCACCAGTAGCTGTGTTTTTCTTTTGCCCTTTACAATGCAAGTATGTGCTGTAAATTTCCATAGTCTTTGCTCAATTAAAATGATGATTTTTAATCAATTCTTTTCAATCAGTTATTGCCATTATCATTTCTAGGATAGATTGTTGCTGTCACAGTGACTAAGAAAAGACAATTATAAGGTTTTATTTTTTTGTCTTAAATTCAAAGTTTCATTTGCCCCTTCAAACCAAACAAGAAGAGTAAGTTTATTGGAGAATTCTCTCCAATAAATTGTACAAAACAAAATATGAGTGTCATAGAAAGGTGAGAAGGTGAACATGACTAGAATTTAAACTACATTTGCAAAGGAAAATCTGGAAATGTAGCCAGATTATTGTGAGCTTTGCTACTGATACTGTCAGGCACTGTGCTGGTTAATAATAAATTGATTAGATTTGCTTATATAAGATGATAGTGCTGGTGAATGCAGACCAGTGGGTGAAACAAGTGAAAGTCTTGATCATCAACAAGATTCCAGTTTGAATACTACAAGTGTACTGGGAAAGAGAGAAGCTGTATTTTGAGAGTTCCTCACTGACACTAGGATCAGTGACTGAGTGAAGAGCCCAGCGAAACCAAGGCTATGAACTTGTTTAGTTAAAGGGAAACAGTGCAGGGGAGCCTCAAGGGCGAGGACACCTTCAGCACACTCCTTGTTAAGAACACTGGAGAGAGAGCACACTTCCTGAACTGCATTGTGCAGCCCAGTGAGACATTTAGAGGTTACCTGATATAGGTGGAATGCTTTATAGGCATAGAGGTCAGAATGGGTCGTGGAAGTGTTGACATAACCCAGGAAGGTTTTGTGTGTGTGTGTGTGTGTGTGTGTGTGTGTCTGTCTGTCTGTCTGTCTGTCTGTCTGTCTGTCTGTCTGTGTCTGTGAGTGCACTCCCAAACACACACAGACACATGGATATATGTGCCAACCCTATGTTTGTATATAAATTAACCTGTGAGTTTCTGAAAAGCTAAAATAAACAGAATGTGATTTTGCTTTTAAAATGCTACATCTATTTGAGGATAATTTCTCCCCAATTTAATTGGTTTTCCTATTTAGAGTAATAGCTTATGTAGAATCCAGATGTTTTTAAGAATTAGTTTTAAAAATATAAGAGGTCAGCTTTTTTTCCTGTAGCACCAATTGTAGTATTTATAAATATATATTCCTTTCCTTTTATCTGCCTATAAAATTTTGTTCAACTCAATCATAAGCCTCTGGAAATTTGCGGGACTACTAGATTCTAGTTTTTCTTGATAACTATTATTTCTAGGCTGATTACGTTGCAGTGGCTAAAATTTTTGCACACCTTGTTTTCTTTATTTCATCTGTTTGGAAGGTTTCTCAGTATTATTTGATCCACTTCTGTAAATGTTAGATGTAACTGGACCACATGAAAATGTGTCTATTTTAATAAATTGTATATAGTGAATAATCTATATGAAGCCTACATAAATGTAGAAACAGAATATATTAACAAAACATTGATTTAATGAGAATATTCTTATATCAACCAGAATATATTTTAATGACTGAAAGGTACATTTCTAAACATATTGGGTTTTAAGAAGAGACATTGATAAAAACTGAAATGATTACAAGTCATATATCATATTTTCTTGATAAATGTTTTATATCTTTTCTATTATAAAATCGTTGGTTACAAGGAAAAACATGAATAAATATTGCATACTATAGATTTTTATAAAGAATAGACTATATTAAAGAATACAAAAAGATTATTATGTATATCACCCATAAACATAGGTCATTAAAATTCTGTGTACTTTTCATCTGGTCAAACAGTGTTAGAAGTGTATTTTTACCGCAGCTTAATTGCATTAACTTATTTTTTAAGTTCATTATAGTGTCCATGACATTACAACAAAATTTCAGTCAATAAATTGGAATATAATAAGAGATTCTACTTTTGTTTCTTTAGGGATTTCAAGGCAAGACTGGTCCGCCTGGGCCAGGAGGTGTTGTTGGACCACAGGTATTTTTATTTTTCTAGCAAGGTTTATGTTTATATTTTCACGATAGTAACTTCTGTGAAATCTATCCATTTTGTTTTGGCTCAAAGTATATATTGCTAACATCCAGTGATGCTGTTCAGTTGCTCATTTTAATAAACAAGAATAAAGAAGAATAAATGATGAAGATAAATCAATTTTACAATGAATTTAACAAGAAAGCCTAACTGATTGTCACCTACTTTTTACATGTCTTTTTGAAAACGGAAACTTTATTAAATAGGCTATTCAAACTCTAAAGTTACAATTTCAACCTTTTGAATATAAATTAAGTCTATAAGCATAGTTACATGCTTCTATATAATAAAAGCAAAATATAAATATCTTAATATTATAATATGTGAAAAGCTAACATTTGTAAGCATTCTATTTCTTAAGTTTTTTGTCTTTAGAACAATTAGTTGTATCAGGGATAAAATACTTGTTCTCTTTGAACTTATGTGTAATATTGACAAAGAGAAGTACACGCTTCATTTTAGATGGCAGAAATTCTCAACTGGTACAATATCTTGAACTAGGAAATTAAATAGCTACAGATATTAATTCGTGTGAATAGAAAATAACATTTTTTTTTCTTTGACAAAACATGTTTAGTGCACAGAACACTTAGCCATTTGTAATTTTATACCAAGTACTAAATATAGAAAAAGAGCAAGACCAGTTGGAAGTATTTTGGTAACTTAATTGTTCCACATAGTCTTTCTGCACCTGTGATTGGCTATTGCTCTTTGGCAGCTTCTACATAGAAACATGCATGTACAAGGCTACATGCACAGAGACATACACAGAGAGAAATAAAAGAAAAAGAAGCAAAAGAAAATCGATGGTTTGGGTGGCCATTTATTTCAGAGAATAATTCCTCAACTAAAGGAATTTTTGGTTTTTTATTTTTTTAATTTTTTATGTTTTGTTTGTGGCTGGCTCAGGCCACCTTGGGGGCAGGGCTAGCACAGCATGTGGTGCTGGGGATCAAACCATGGTCCCTGCCCTTCATGCTTACCTAAGCAGGCGCTTTACACCACTGAGCTATCTTACCAGCCCTTTAAGGAAAATGTTAACTATCCTCTTACAAAGGAAATATGGCATCATTGTAAGTATACATATGCTTTGTGGTGAAGATCTTTTTTTGACTGCTTATCAATTGCAGTTATGCACATATACATGTCACATATCTCACACATATACCATATAAATGAGTCTTAGGCCCTTTCTTCACTGCTGGGACATGATGTCTGTTTTTTTTTCTTTAATATTTTTTAAAAAATTTCTTTTAAGGAGAGTACAAATTAGAATTAAAACAAAAAATTTACAAGTGATGCAGGCTTCCACTTAACAAACTATCATGAATTTCACAGTATGTGTTCTAATACATAGTATTAATCTTCCAACCAGTTATTCATATTACCAGATATATGTATGCAAAATTAGAAGAAGGAAATGTATAAGCAATTAATAAAACAAAAGAAAAAACAGTTGAAAAAAGGAGCACAGTACAGTTGTCCAAACCATCCCACTTATGTATATAAGTTTCTTCCCCCACTCCCTCCTGTTCTCCTCAACTAAGTAACTCTTTCCTTTTGAATAATTTCATTCCATTTAGTGTCTCCTCAGTGTGAGAATCTGAAGGAGAGAAATGGAATCTGAGGAGTATAATGGGACAGGATGTCTATCACCAACAAATTTTTTTTTCTATTAGTAATAATCGCACCTTGGATATACCTCATTGGCTACAATACCGCCACTGCACAGAGCTGTCACCAACAAATTAAGGAAAGGTTTTCTTTGGGTCATAGTCGTAGTCATGTGGGCCCCAAGGAGGGAAGGGTAACACTCAGAGAAGGGCTGATCACGCACCCCAGACAGGAGCAGGAGTAGGGCAGGGAGATGAGTCTGTCCAGGCTGCCCCTGTGACCGCCTCCCCGTGCTAGCCCTGACCTCCTGCCAGCCAACCAACTTCAGTATCATCTGCACTCCAGTGGTCTTCTGAGATTCCTACCTGTGGGCTTGTGATGCTAGAGGAGGCAGAGATAGATAGACAGATGGACCCACATTGTTCTTTACTCAAGATCAGAATGTAAAAAAATGTTACATTTTTAGAAAATAACTGGAAAGATAATATGAAGGCAACTTCAGTAAAACATTCTACTGTTTAACAGCTTTGGCATCTGGAATTTTCCCCTTTATATAATCTAATTTAAATCCTTCATTGTGCTTTTCATCCAAAGTGGAGACAGAGAGAAACTGGTCATGATTCCTGATGTATACTTGAAAGCTTATTGTACTCCAGCCCCAGAAAACAGCACACCTCTGGGGACATATAAATGACCTGGCATTTTTCTCTTTGGTATTTGCTATAATTGAAGGTGGCTGGCTATTTGTTATAGCCCTAGGCCTGAAGGAACTGGTGGACCAAACGCATTGCCATATCCCCCTGCCACATCCTTTAGACTTCTCAGACTTCTCAAATGAATATAAATTTTTGGTGGAAAGTTTCCAGACCGTGGAAACCCCAGGAGGAGCCTATCTGCTGCTTGGGTCCCGAGGTCCTCAGCCCCTGATCAAGCTGCCACTTGCTGAGACCTACCACCTTGGCCCCAGGAACTCTGCATCCTTCAGCTGCTTGGCCCCCTTCATAAAAAGGAATGTAGCAAACTGCAGTATAAAGGAAAGGTTCTTAGGGTTATTGTTTTATTATGATGGAGTTGGACTGGCCTCATTCCGAAGCAAATCTGGCAATAAGCACAGATAATACCTTTATAGATGTCATACATTTCTCTTGTACCCTTGGCTATTAAAATAACATATAATCTTCTCAGAACTTTGCCAGAATACTACTTCAATACTTTATAAAAAGAGCATCATGAAAATCAGTTACCTTTGTGAAAATGAGCAGTATTTGAATTTGCATTCTGCCTCCCGAAAATGAAGAATCTGTCTTAACATTGTTTTGTCACCCCTAATATGATGTAGGGACCGACTGGTGAGACCGGGCCAATAGGGGAACGGGGGCACCCTGGCCCTCCTGGCCCTCCTGGTGAGCAGGGTCTTCCTGGCGCTGCAGGAAAGGAAGGTGCAAAGGTACAACAAAGAGATTTTTAGCACAAAATATCCATTAACTTTTCGTTGTATTTCTTGTCATCAGTCTACAGACACTGTATTGGTATTTAAATTAGAACCTGAGAAATATTTGGTGTGACTTTGTTGTACTTCAGAACATTAGTGAATAATAGTGTAGTACCAGTTAGTTTGTTGATTTTTATATATATATATATATCCATATATCTTTAATATATATTATCATTTAATTAATACATATCTTTAATATATATTAATTATATATTATTATTTAATTAATATAGTCCTTAATCTAAATATTGTTATTTCATTTTAATGTATATCACATTCCACACAGTGTCCCTGTCATCACATGATATTAAAATTTAACTAACTGTAGATTGGAAGTAGCTATAATTTTGTTCATAGAAATGTGTATAAATTAGCCTTTATTGACTGATGTGTTTTTTATTCTTTAGGGTGACCCAGGTCATCAGGGTATCTCAGGAAAAGATGGACCAGCAGGATTACGTGGTTTCCCAGGTGAAAGAGGACTTCCTGGAGCTCAGGTATGATTAATATAAGGGTGAAGGAAGTACATGCAATTTCTCATTAGATGCATTTTCTCAGATCTTAACTAGTCATATAAATGTGTTTGATTCTCGTTATATATCTGTGTAAGTATTTATATTTCTGCTCCTGGCATCCTTTTTATTACTCATACATTTCCTATTTATATGCAGTCCACATTTATTTCTTTTCTTTGTTTTTTCACTTTCCCTAGGGGGCACCTGGACTGAAAGGAGGAGAAGGTCCCCAGGGCCCCCCAGGGCCAGTTGTAAGTATGGTGGTAATAAAGTTATGCTTTCACACTTGCAAATGACAATTTTTCATTATTCTCATGCTGTGATCCCACAGCAGGGGAGAGAAAACAAATAACTGTCAGTCAAATTAGTCACTGTGGCTCTTGCTCCCTGGATCTCTAATGAGAGCAGCAACAGAAGGGCGCAGGTGACTGGGAATATGTGCTTTTGCTGCTACTGAAAAGAGCTGTGTTGCTCTTCCCCATGTCGAGGGAAGTGAGTCAGTTGTGAGTGATGAGAGCTCACAGACATGGACGGTCTGATGTGCATATAGGCTTGTATTATTTCATTTATGTCTTTCCTTCCAGTCAAATAAGTATTCATAAAATAATCAGTTTTATAATTTTCTGTACTGCTCTGTGTAGTCAGTAAAACATTGTGAGATGATAGGCAAATGCGGGAACATCACAGTTTCCCCTTAGCTCTCCATTTCTTCGCTCTTCTGAGACGTGTTGAATGCAGATTTTGATTTTTATCCACCAATTCACTGGTGTTGTTAGTGATGCTCTGAAAGGTTGCCAGGGTAGCTGAGCTCCCATATTTAGTTCTTTTCCAGTTCTTGGTCTTATTTGCTCAACTGCGGGAGCTGAAAGCTGTCTGAAAACTCTTTTCCACTTTGATCTAAAACATGTTGAAGTCATATCAGCCCCACCTTCAAAGCATTTTATAAATTTATTCCTTTTTCTTTATTTTTGCCACCTCCTACTTTGTTCAGTTTTTTCCTTCTCTCCTTGAATTCTGTTGTCTTAATTCCTATCCTTGACTCCAGTTCTCACCCCTTCAGGCAGCCTTTTTTATTAGTTCTAGGTTTTATTTTAGTTTAAAATAAAACTACTCCAGTCCTTTGTTTTATCTGTCTCATGCCCCCACCAAAGGTGAAAATAAAGCCATCTTTGTACATTGATGCCAATCCCCATTTTAATTGTACCTAGTTAATACATAGAACTTCTTGGGCCTCAACCAGCATGATGTTTTATACTTCGAGAGATTTAGTTTTATACTTTTTTGTTAAAGTCTGTTTTTCTTCCTCTTGGCAAAATTCTACTCTGTTACAGATAAAGCTGAAATGCTTAGTCAGTAGAGTCCACGGTAGGCAGCTTGTTCCCATTTGTAGTGAAACATAGCTCTCACTGGAACCATTTGTCCCGACTACTTTAATATTGTACCTGGAACACAGCATCTTGAGCATACCTATATGGATTATTCTTACACCTGATACTGGAATAAAGTTTGTGTAATAAAACAACATCAAAGCAGCAAATACAGCATTTACAAGTTAATTAACATTGTACATCATGTGTAAGTAATCATTAATATAGAAAATTTGATTTTGAAATTTTTTTCCATTCCAAATGACAAATGTTAAAACAAACAACAACAGCAACAAAAAAACCCCACTGATTTTCTAGATGTAAGTGCAGACTAATCATGTAAATTTAGCCATGTTTTTAAGACCTTACAGCTCCTATTAAAACCATGGATTGAGGAGCTGTGGTTTCATTAACAAGAAAGTGTTCATCAAAAAGATAACAGTCACATAACAGGGAAATACCTGAGAAGGTAGAGAAAAATGATAAAATTACAAATAATACAGAAGGGAAGCATAAGAATATTTTATAGAACTGTGATTTTATAATGTGCAGGCACAAGCTTCTGTCAAGCTCACATTAACTTTACCTTTAGCATACTGAACAAATAATGGCAATTGGAGTAGAAATTCACAGAACAGGGAGTTAGAGATGTGGTAGTATTTATAGCATGGGAGAGGAATTTGAAGTGGTTAGTTTTCTAAGCAAAACAGTGTAATAAGGAATATAAAGCCTAAAGGAAACGAACTATTACTGAGAATGCATCCTTTCAACTCTTATGCTGGATAGTCTGCATAAATTACCTTGTTTGATATTCGCAAATTGGCACAATATATTATTACTATTCTATTTGTAAGCAGAATATATGAGGCTTAAATAAGCTAAATAGCTATCTAATAGGCCTTTCTATGAAGACTAAGTTCATGACAGTACACTATGTAAACTCACTTTTCTTCTCACTGTTCCTCTCTCCCTCTTCCCTTTCTTGCCCCATCCCTCCTCTCCATTCCCTTCCCCTTCCCTTCCTTTCTCTTTTGTCCTCACCCTGCATTCTCTCTCATTTCCTTCTTTCCTGTTTTATAGCTGCAGCTTTGCATGTCTCCTTGCCCTCTCTGTACTGCTGAAAACTATTTTGTTGAGACAGAGAAGAGCTTTTATTCCAGATCTCGAATATTTCTGTAGGGTCTTTATTACCATTGCCCATTTTAAATAAATCAAAGACTAAACTGCTTAAACTTACATGTTGAGTTCCTGGTGACTGCAGATGTTTTTCAGTAGACTGTTGAATCTTTAATATTTTTCTCCAGAAAAACAGTTTTCAATGCTCATAAATCTGCTTCATATCTCTGTACTACTACAGGAAAAATAAATTTCATCATTTCATGAAATACCAATGAACTGAAACTGAAAGGCGTAAGAATGGATTGATGAGTTAACTTAAAACTGAAAGTGATATTAACACAGTTTGGGTATGTCACAGGTATCCACTATTCATTATGTTCATTATTCTCCAACCCATAGAAATCAAATACATATTTAATAGTCATCCGTCTTGCCCATGTGTCCATCTTCCCATTCATTTATAAATTCATTTTGACGTGTCTGCATTGCCTTGGATTTATAGGCCAAGCCATTTGTATCACGTTGGTGTATCACCCTATGAAAACGGGATAACTGAACTCTGCTAAGTTTGTATGCAAAGTATTATACTATTTTTGGAGAAACTGATGTGTAAAGCAATTCAAATCAAAGAACATTTTTAGGATATGGGAGACGAATTTATGCAAGATACTTTGTGAATTTTCTCAGAAAAATTACTGTGCTAACCACAGCTTTAGAAATACTTGAATTTTTAAAATCAGATTATATTTATTTGCTTATCTACTTTTGATCTTTTAAGACAGGTTCTGTATAACTCAGGCTGGCCTTGAACACATGGTTTATTCCAGGGTAGCCTTAAAATCTGGGCAATTCCCTCAGCTTGCTAAGTGCTGGATTATGGCAAATGCTAACATGTCTGGCTTCCAAAATCTGAGTGGTATGAAGTCTTAATGTGTGTCTGTGGCATCTGCCTCTCATTCTCCAAAACATCTGAGTTGTACACTGTCCTTTTCTTCTGCAGTACAGAAGCCATGGAGTCGAAATGAAGGTGCTCTTGAGCAAAGCATGCCACATAGTTCTTACCATGTTCCCATACAACTCACTGCAAAAGGTGCAGATAATTTACATATTTCAGTATTACTTATTGCTTTGTTTTCACCAAGTTTTGAATCCTAGAGAAGACCCAGTTAATTGATTCTATAGCTTGCTAGTAGATCATATCCTACAGTTGTGGAAAACTTTTTTTCTATAATATTCATTTTTAGACTTTTAATATTTTGTTTCATATGCTTCTGATAAAAAACTCTTTCATCTGTTTTCCCTGCTTACCTATTTCTTATTTATATTCTCTTATATCTTACATATTCCCTGTAAGGTGCTAAAAGGTCTTTTTCTTTTAGAAAGATCATAAAGAGTTATGTAAATATACTAACCTATTAAACTGAAATTATACATAGTCATAAAATGGACTTTTATCTACATAGCAATTATGGTTTACTGAGAACAGATATGGGCTCACTAAGATTGAATAGTAAGCATTAAGTGATACATGAAAAATAGACTACAGAATGCAAAGGTAAAAACACTTTTAAGTTTTGTGTAAAAGAATTACTTCAGGCTGTGAGCCATAAATATCATTTTATCCATGAAAAACTGTGTGTGTATGTGTGTGTGCACACGAACATGCGCATATGCAAATGCAAGCACGCACACCCTAAATTTAGTCATAAAGTGCTCAAGTGCTCTTCACTGTTTTGGTCCTCTTAATAAAGAACTGTCCATTCAAATTTACGTTTCTTTTTGTATTTTAGGGAAGGGTGTTCCCTAAATACAGGGTGTTCAGAGTCTCACTACTAGATTGGACTTGCAATGATCTGCCTCTTGAGAGCCTCCCAAGGGCTGGGATTATACCATGCCCATCTCAGTTGCCATCTCAGAGTGCCCCGGGGACAGGGCTGGCACAGCAGATGGCAGACCCAGGGATTGAACCCCTGGGCCCTGTGCCAGCTTTCAGGCACTTTAATCCACTGAGCTATTTACATTTCTTTAAAGGTTTTGCTTTAAAGGTTTTACTAGAAATGAATGTATACTCAAAAACATTTTATAGTTATCACACCAATATAGATAAAATTTTCCAACATTGTGCTGTCACTTTGAGCTTTTAAGGTCTAAAAGGAAACAAGTGTTCACTGTATACATGAAGTTGAGTCTGAGAGCTGTTAGGAGCGGACAGGCATAACCCAGACACCCACTGAGCACAGTGGGTGCACTGTCAGGTACAAGGCCAAAGGTGGTGAGAGATCACACAAGAGAGGGAGGCAGTACGCATTGTACCTGTCGCATTAGTATACACATAGGTCATGCAGCAGATTCTTAACTTACTATTTATATTTTCATAGAACAAAATCAAGGAAAATGTTTTCTCTACAAAACCATCCCTTTGTAGTTTTCTACAGTTATAAAATTATCCAATTACCAATTTTTTGTTTGTTCGTTTTGTTTTTGCTGTTGTTTTTGTGAACTGGGGATTGAACTCAGGCTCTTGCACTTGCCAGCCAAGCACTTACACTACTGAGCTATCTCCCCAGCCCCTTGTTATTTTTTTTTTAAAAATAGGATAGTAGGGCAGTTAGTACAGAGCCTTTTATTTGTACTTGAACACGTTAATGTTCCTTAGTTATTCTGAACTGACCAGGCCCACAATCTCCCAAACGAATGTACAGTGAAGGCTTAAGTAAAAATCAAGGGTGTGATGCTAGGGTACCAGTAAGATCAGAATCCTCTAACAAAATTGGAGATTCTCTGGGGACTAAGACAAAGACCTTCTCAGAAAGATCCATGTGTATTTAGTTATCTGATAGAGGAATGTTGAAGAAGCGATTGGAGCAGGACTGTTCAAGGGCCTTGGAAGTCCACTCAAGGACTGCTCCAGGAAGCATGTTATGTTAATTTAGGGGAAGTGCATTAGCTGCAGGGGGGAGCAAGAGGCCTATACCACAATCTTTATTGTAAGGATGGGGCCAGGTGTCCTGAGCTGTAGCCTTGTCCTGTCCTTCAAGGCGTCAGGGCTTCACATGCCACTACAGACCTCAGCAGGGACCAGTGACTCTCAGGACTCTCAGAGGTTCTCTTATTCTGAGTCCACCACCCATCTCCAGATAAGGTGGGACATGAGGAGAAAGCATAGGGGAGTCAAAGAGAGAGCTACTCAAGAGAAGGGCCAAGTGTTTCAAGTGCAGTAGAGCAGTTTGTGCCTCTTTCCTACTCTTTCTTCCCCTTTCCTTTTCTTTGAGGTGACCCGCAGAAGAGTCTGGGTCTGTTTCTGTGTTACATCTTCTGATCAGCTGAGAGCTTGTATATCCTTCTTATTGCATTATTTTCTGTGTGTGTGTGTGTGTGTGTGTGTGTGTGTGTGTGTGTGTGTGTGTCTGTGTGTGTGTCTGTGTGTCTGTGTGTATCTGTGTCCCTCCTGAAGACCTTTTCATTAATGTTTGCTCTTGCCTCAACAAAGGCATGAGGCAATATTTTGAGGAGGATGGCCCCTGCTAACTTCCTGAGTCACATACTACGGTTTCTAACATAAAGGGTATTTTCTGTAATGTGGCACATGTAGGTGGGTATCAGGATACCATATTAAATAAAGTAGGAAGATAGGGCTGGTGAGATAGTTCAGCATACTAAATGCCTGCATAGGCAAGCCTAGGGTCCAGGGTTCAATCCCTGGCCCCACAGTATGTCCTGGGCCTGCCTCCGGACCTGCCAAGCTGGCCACTGAGACATAGTGTGGTGGCACATGCCTGTAATCCCAGCACTGGGCAGGCTGAAAACAGGATCACTACTAGTCTGAGCTGTGTATTAAGACCCTGTACTGAATATACATGAAAAATAAAAGTGAAATTAAAGTCGGAAGATATATAGAGATGCTCATGAGGACAAATGATTAAATACCACAGTACTGTGAGGCCCATTTGATCTTTCGGGGTTTATGCTTTAAGTTATAGCAGTGCTTTACACTTCTTACAAAGTTTTAACTCCCGTTAAAACTATGTGGAGAGTAAAATTCCCTCACACTACTTTTTCTATGAGGTCAGCATAGTCTTCAGATGGCAAAGACTCTCCTAATTCTATTTTGTACATGATAGCTTTGGTATCACAGGTGCTTTCTGTGTTTGGCTTCCACACTTCTCCCTGTTGGAAGCCCGCAGCAGAATGCTGATGAGCTTATTTGCCTGTTTGTCAATTGTTCTACTTCAAGCTGCTCCTCAGAAGCACATAGTGAAAGTAACTGATTAAATAAATATCTAGTTCTGTTCTCTATGTAAATGATTAGAAACCTAGCCTCTGTCGTCACTGCTCCAAGAACACAAGCTGATTTTATCACCACGTGTTACATTACCAGTGTGTGGTTTGGAGGAAGGTGCTGCAGAATGGGGGGGGGGGGCGACTGCAGGATGGATGAAGCTTGTTTGCTTGTTCATTTATTTAAGTTGATTTGGTTTTATATATTTGGCACAGAGTCTCACTACGTAGCTCAAACTCTAGTGACCCTCCTGTTTTCCATCTCTCCAGTGCTGAGATTACAGGTGTGAGCCATAACACTGTCTTGGTGGCCAGTGCAGAGCACCCCTGGCTGCCCAAGGAGGAATGTGTGGTGGATTGAACTCCAGTCCCTGCACTTGCCTATGCAGGTGCTATCTCTCTGAGCTATCTTGCTTGTTTCCAGTTTTTTGTTTTTAAAAAAGGAGTCGAAAGGGATAACTAAATAGAGAAACCTGAATTCCTTCTTTTTAAAAGCATGCTCTTACAAACAACAGGAAAAAAACTCATGTTTCCTATAGTGATTAATACTTAGCACTAAATAACACAGTACTCATATAGCCACTATAATTTGTGTAATTCAACACAATACTAAATTATTGCATTTAGAAGACATTTTATAAGTAAAATTGTATTAGTTATATTTATAATTTGTATGACATGGGGTACACTTAGTTGGAAAAATAGTTACTATAGTGAAACAAAATGACATAATTGTTATTTCATAGCATTGTTTTTATATCAAAGGCTATTAAGACCTACTTATTTAATAGTCATTCTCATGATCAATTTTATTAACTTCAGTCTTCAGTTCAACACTAGATCTGCAAACAATCCATGCTATGCTATTGGGTACCCAAAGGAAGTGAAATCAGCCCCTCCTGAAGTCATCTATGCCCCATGATTGTTGGAGTATTACAGTGCAGTGGCAGAGATCAGAAAATGATCTTCAAGAACTTTTAAATAGTCATGTTTTCACCACTACTTAAATAAAAATTAGAAAAATGGTATTTCTGTAATTTCAGCCCTTCTGCATATTCTTTCCAATGAAGCTCTTGTGTTATGTAAAATATTCATCATTTATGTACAGAGGGAAATACTGTGCAATGTGGAATAAGTCCTATCCTTGCTTTTATTATATGAGTTTAGCAATACCATAGATATCTTAAGAATGGAAATGTGTGTGTGTGTGTATATATGCTCATGTATAGTTATCTTAACATTCACTTCAGTCATAAATGGATTGTTCAAAGGCCAGATACGTCTGCACATTAAACATCACAAAACTTACAATCAACTATTTCTCTATACTGATAAGAAAATTCAGCCATAGACAGTTTTCTCAAGATCAGAAAGCTATTGTCCAGTGCTGGAAAGGGAGAGAACACATGTTCAGTCAACATATTTATTTAGGGCCATCTGCATGCTAGTGACTGTCCCATGCTGAAGACATTGGGTTAGCCAAAGAGAATGCAGATGATCATCATTTGCTTACACCAGTATAAAACTGCAAGCCTTGACTATTTCTTATAAGAGCTGCTTTATGTGGTGGTGGAAGCGTAGTTAGCACTGTGGAAGCCTAGGCTTACAGAAGAAGTCATGTGCAGTAGGAAGGGCTCATGGGCCAGTACTCACTGTGCTACAGGTTTTATCCACACTTGGAATCAGAAGAAGGGAGGTGCTCAGATTTTTATTGAATGCATAAATGGGACCTTAATATTGGTTTAAACTTTAATTTAAAAGCAGAAATAGGACTTCTCCAGTGGTTTAGCTGAAATTAAAGGATTCATAAAGTTTATTCTTTTAAAGTTGGTCTGGGAATATGCAAGATTTATACTTTGTTATATATCATTTGCTTAATCAGTAGGAACCATAAGAGATTTTCACTGTTCATTATATATACATAAAATAAAATCACTGTGGAGCATGCTGTTATTAGAAATACCTAGGCTTATCAAAAGTTTGAAGTAACTAGTCAGAAAGGAAATTGCAGTTGTGCCTTAGGGTTCAGATATACATTGAAAAAGTCTCTTCTTGTTTCTATCATGTGTTTCAGGGTTTATGAGCTGTGACAAGGATCGTGAAAAATATTTTAACTACAGAAAAGTAATATATTTTTTGTTATTAATTTTAATATGGGTTCCTCAAGAAAGATGGTAATCTAAAATTTAATCTTAAGAATGCTCCAAGGAAGAAATTAAAATGGTTATGCTTGTAATGAGAATATTGTGAATGCTGTCTATAAACTATGCACACTCATACACATCTAAGTCAGCACTCTGTCCATGTGAGATATACTAAAATAATTATTTGAAGTGTCTTTATTAATTTTAAATGTTAAGTATATTTCACTGCCAGTTTAAAAGTACTATTTTCTTCACTAAATTCTATGATTTGTTTTCATGTAACATGTCTTTCATAATGTATCCATTAAGGTATAATTCACATTTCTTTTTATTTGGAATCCATGTCAACTAGAGGAGCTACACATTCTAGTGATGATCCACAAATTTTGAAAATTAACACATAAGAAAACTGCAGCCTAAATGTTTTAATATATCCAATGTGTTTATGTGTTTAATAAAACACAAATGCATGTAACTACTTAGATTATGTTCTATATTTGTTGCTGTTGATACAGAATATTTTATTCTTTGAGACTATTAAGACAGCCCAGTAATAGTTCTGGGAAAACTCAATGCTAAGTGCTATACTATATTAACTCAATTAGTAATTATAGTGAACATGCAGTACTGTGAGAGACTATTATAGAATATTTAGACTTTATATCTATACCATCTAATTTTCAAATAAATACAAAAGTTTTAGTAAAAATGTTGTTGACTTGGGCCAAAAGAATGTCTACATACTTCATAGTATAGGAAGAGACCAAGATTTTCCAAAACAATGTAAGTTAATCAAAAGTAGAAATTGGCATAACTGTGCCTGAAATAGTGAGAAACTATTATGTAGGAGAAAATTATTTTCAAATTAGAATACCAAAACTTAAAACTTAAAATATATTTTTATTTATCTTTTTAAATTAATTTTAGTGAGAAATAGTGATGACAGTTTTAAAACGGGTTAGTAAGACCGTTGCAATAATTAGTACATTGCATATTGTTGTCTTTGTAGCATTTTTCAGAGTACAAGATCATTGAACTAAGAGAAAGTAGCTGTACAGCTATCCTATTTTGTATATACAGATGTATATTTATATATTTTTAACTACAAAATGGTCCTTCATTTATAGTCCTGCTGCAATGTTGTATATGGTTGAATTTTTAAATTTTTGTGTAAAAATGTGTAATTATTTTTTCACATTCTATAGGAATTTAAAATTTAGAGTCCCAACAATTGTTGGAAAATACCTGTTCCATGTTATGTCTGAAGCATCTGATATTCAGACAGATAATGATGTTAAGTTTAAGTGCCTATGTTAGAGGCAGCTTAAACAGCTTAACCTTAACAGCTTAAGCTTGCAGAACAAAAAATTAGAGAAAAAGGGCTACAAGGATAGCCAACATTTGGGCCCTAGTCCTTCAAGGTCAGTGAGGACTCTGGACATAAAAGAACCTGTATTGTAACATCCTGTAACTCAGTGATGTTCCAAATTTTCTGTTCAAGGAGATTATGGGGCTACAGATGAAAGTGACCAATGAAGAATAGTGTGCCCAAGGAGAGTCACCTAGTGAGACAACATTCTCACAGGCTTTCACAGAGAGCAAACTGGTCAAGCAGTGGCCATGACTCATCCAGATGGCTAACACTGATAAAAGATCTACAGAACTCTGTACATGGTTTCAGGGTAAATCCTGAGGGGATTTGACTGACCTTGTCAGATACAAAAGCTATAACTTTTGTTATATAGGACTATGGACTATTGGACTATATTGGGTTATTTTACTAAATTAACACATCCACAATATTTGAATGGCAATGGAACACCTGACTCTGACAAAACAAAACAAAAAGGGAATATAAATAAAAATACTTTTAAGTATGTGCGCATGAACATTTCTTTGGGATACAATATCCATTTTCTTCAAAAAGACACATGAACATAAAATATTTATGAGTTCAGCATCAATAGAAAATAAATATTTAAATTTTAAAATCACTAGTGCAGCATGCTAAAAAGCCTTATAACATCTTAAGACATGTATGCATTGAATAGTTGCCAAAACTAAATGGTTCTTTGGTGGAGCTAAAAATAGGACAGTGGCAATTTGGATAACAACGAATGATTTTTATCAGTTTGAAGAGTTTGAATATGAGATTGTGAATTTTTCCAGTAGAAGTGACCTTAAATGGTTGTATTATGCATAGAGAAAATAACACAATATGTTTGAATTATGAGAGCACAAAATGTTGGGGACAAAAGTGTGCTGACTTATAAAGTACACAGTTACAAAAAATTCTGTGGTGAAACGGGACACCATGTATGACCTTTACATGGAAAATACAAAGTTATGAAGGAGTCAGCAATACACATCCAAAGTGCTTTGCACATCAATTGGAAAGGAGTGAGTTTTCCTTTTATAAGCTTCTCCATTCTACTCATCCCTCGTTTATCACTTCCACCTCGTGTTCTTTGGCTTCTCCATCATTTGCCATGATATAGGTTGTTTCTGGACATTTAGGGGTAAAAATAGAATTAAGAGTGATTAAAATTGCGTGTCCTTTTATATTAAAAATCTCATCACTTATATATAATTATTTAATTTTGACAAAACAAATGGACAGTGATCATTTTCTGTGGTTTTCAAGTGAAATATTAAAACAAACTATAATACAGTCATCTTTATGTACAGTAATCAGCCTTCCTGATAATGAACAGTTGTCTTAAGGCAGTGATGCTCAACCTTTCTAATGCTGTGATCCCGCAATACAGTTTCTCATGTTGCGGTTACCCCAAACCAAAAAATAATTTTGGTGGCTACTTCAAATTACCAATTCCAGTAAATAACATTTTGCCATGGTATAGCATGGGTTTAAATATGTATTTTCCGATAGGTTTAGATAACCCATGTGTTTTGGTCATTCGACCCCCGCAAGGGTTGCTACCCACAGGTTGAGAACCGCTGCCTTAAGGCATATTGAGTTAACCTGAATGAAAGAGTAACCCTTCCTCCATTATATACTGACTTTTGCTGGTGTTTGCTGCTACTGAAATGCATGACTTTATTGCTTGGCTTCTCATTTTATTGACTAAAGGAATACCTTTGCATTCTTCCCATTTCTGGAGACTTGTTCCTTCTGCTCTTGCTCTTCTGCTACACTTTCAGTTTTTCTCTGTTTATTTTTCTTTTCCTTTCCAATGAATAATTATACACAAATATTTTAGTGTATAATTTCACCTTTGGGATTGTACTATTTCAGTGTACAACACTTAGAAGATTTTTTCTTCAGCATTGGTCTCTGGAATTATTCACCCCAAATCTGCCACTTGATTCACAGTTCTAGCACTTGTGATTGATTTGCCTCTGTAAAAAATACTTTATTATTAAATTAAAAATACACATCGATGAAAATATAGATGTGTTTTATCTTTAAAATATGAATTGAATTTCTTGTGTACTGTCCTTGTCTATAGTATGTAGAATATGTGATTAGTACATATGTAATTTGCATGGGATTCTTCATTATGCATATGAAGAATATTTTTAGGTTTTTATGCATAAGCATGTCTCAATATGCCAGTCTTCACTTAAATAAAGTTCAGATTTCAACATGTCTTTAACCAAAATTTGTAACAATTTCTCCAAATTATTTCAGCTTCCTCTGTTTAAAACTCAGAATTACAACAGTCGTTCAGTTTCTCAGAGAACAATAAGGATAGAAAACAGATTTTAAAAGTCACATTGTTTTGTCCTTCTTATCCTATATTCTGAAACCTGCATCCCTTCCATTTACTTTCATTGCTTTAGTAGTCATATAACCATTATTATGTATAGCTGATGAATTTACTAATACAATAATGTACAAAAATCTAACCTAAATTTTTTGATCAACTTTTTGGAATCACTATGTGCTTCAGAGAACTGAATGTGGGTTACAGTGAATGGGAGCTTTCTAAGAGAGAAGTTCCAAGTACACAGTCTGTGGAGTTAGTGATGTGCTCAACAGGGAGAGGCGTGGGCATCTCGGAGAGCACTGACAAGAGGCTCAGGGCAGGTTTCCCTGACTCGGTACATGAGCCCTAGGGTAGCCAATGTGTCCCTAGGTCATCTGTGAGGCACAGGTTCCTTGTTTTTAAAACTGAGATACAACAACTGCACTGTCAGTATATCAGAACTTTTATAAGTAGAAAAACTAATTTGTAAACTGTAAAGCATTGTAAATACAAATAGTGGTTGCATTGCCGTTGTTCCCATAGTCTTGATTTATTAGCTCCTAAGCTAATTAAAATAGAAATTAGAACAAGCTCAGTGCTTCGTGTTTCTGCAATAAGATGATTCTAACATAAGAGGAAGTCTATTAGCAAATACATTAAGTGCTGAGGTAATAAAGTTTTCAGGTGTTATAAGTCATTTCCTCTGTGCTTTTTGAAATCATCATTATGTAATTACTGTTATTATTTTTAACTGTCACAGAAGCTTTATTACTACAGTAGAGAGCAAGGGCACCAAGGAGCCTCCATGTAGTCTGGGAGGCAGCAGCTGATCGGAACACTGCTGCCCATCTGCATCTCCTACCTTGCTGCTTAGGGAGAGGGCTCTGCTGGGGTGGTGGCCATGTGGGGCTTCAAGGCCATCTGGGACAAGCAGGTCTCCCCTGAGCAAGGATAAGAGCCACAGGGCAGCTCCATGAGATGGAAGCCGAGTGTGGTGCAAGATGGTTAAAGTGCAGGGCACCGTCCCAACACGGACAGAGGGGCACTGGGTTATGTAGACAGCCATCCTTTACATAAGATGTTCTGACAGCTAAACACTGGCAGGGCATTGCCCCCTACCAACAGCAAGCAGTACATGTTACATTATCACCTGTTATTATTTGGATTTTGAACAAAATTGATGAAGTAGGAGACAATGGAGGAAACTTATTTGATCTGGAAATTTCCTGTGGAGAGCCCAAAAGGTTAGAGAATCAAGTTCCCAAGATGTTTTAGTTTACCTAACATTTCTTTTAGCCTTTCATTACATTCTTCAGTTTGGTTAGGTAATCTCATGGAAGCTTCTCTTGCTTGATGTACAATGGATCCTTTTCTAGCATAGCTTTAAAGTCTTCTAGGACTTCATCTAGTTCATCTTTTCAAACAGCTCTGCTAGCCCCAATATTGCCGTGATGTAGCTGAGACTGAACTGAATGGCCTTGCTGCAGTCACTGAGGGCCATGTCCTTCTGGTCCTGTTTCATCCTTGCTGCAGCTCTGTTTGAAAAGCAAAGAGATTGGTCCTTCCATATGCCTGGTGGGCACATCTGAAGGGCTTGATGGAAGAACTCCCACTTCCACATAAACTTTCTCAAGCTGTTCATTTCCTTCTTCCTTCAGTGTAGTGCTCTCTTCTCTTCCTTTCTGTTTCCCTTCATCTGACATCCCCCCCCCCCCCAATTCTGGTAAGTATTCTTCATCTTGTTCTGAGGAATTCATACCATCGTCAGCTTTGTTCTGAACTGTACCGCTTCCACCTTCTCCTCCAGTGCAGCCCTGTGGTCATGAACATGCTCTTCACCCTGGTCCTCCTCATCCCTGAGCAGCTTGCTCTAGGAATGCCCATCCACAGGCTCAAGAGCTGCAGGCCTGGCATAGTCTGCTTCCTGGGGCTCTGTAATCTTCAAGCCACTGAGCAGCTCCTCTGGAAACCTACAGCTATCTGACTTCTCCATGCTGAATTCAGTTAGCGGGGACTGAGGCTGAAGCTAGCCTTACAGCTCTGCTGGCTTCCACCTTCCAAGTCACAAGTGTGTTAATTATTAAAAAAAGCTACTAATAATTTTTTTTAGTAAAACTGATAGGAAACCATTTTTACATTTGGTTCAATCCTGAAATACTAATGTAAGATGTAACTTCACCACTCATCTAGTAACTAAATCCCAACACAAGTTTATACTTCATTAAATACAAATGGAAATAGGTAGGTTGTATTTGAGCTTTCTTAGGAACTACATGTATTTCTCTTATTCTAGTCCTAAATGTTGTTTGAAATTATTGCTGCAGATGACCAATGTGAAGACATTATTCACAAGCTGATTTTTTAAACACTTTACATGAGATTTTGTAAAGCAAATTAGTTACAATATGTATGACGTCTTTCTGTAAAGTGGATTTCATAAATCCAGTCAAGTAAGAATTAAGTACTCAGTCTTCATTATAGGACCTAGTGATTCCTAAGGAGTTTGAGTAAATTTAAGGACTTATTCTCTGGGGGAAAGAGTTTCCCAAGTAATAATAAAATCATATGTGAATATATGAAATACAAATGCAGTGCTGCTTAGAGGAGAAAATTGGAGATAACCACTGAAGTTTCATAGAAGAATTTAACACATTTGCACACATTCATGGCACTGATATCTTGAACGCCTAACCTTCGAAGTCAGTGTCGTTTTTTCTGTGACTAAAGCACTTCCTTTCTTGTGTCCCAGGGCTCCCCAGGAGAACGCGGGTCAGCAGGCATAGCCGGCCCCATTGGCTTGCCAGGGCGTCCAGGGCCACAAGGTCCTCCCGGGCCAGCTGGAGAGAAAGGCGCCCCTGTAAGTAATGTTGGAGGGAAGGGCATGAGCTGCCCACCTGCACAAATGCTGGCTTCTTGTTCAGGAATGTTAGCTCTTCATGGCTCACTGTATTCTCTCAGCATAGATGCCTGTATATAAAGACACCTTTCATCTTTACAATCCGGAAAATTTCAAATTCAATTAAATAAGATGACATTTCCTGCAACTGATGAAACCCTCAAGTCTATGAGGGACTTAGATAATGTTATTGTAAAAGCCTCATATTGCTCCTTTTTAAAAGTAAAATTGGGAGTTTGGATTAAAACTACACCCTGCTGCTTTATAGTAGAAAAGCGTGAATGTCTCACACCTGTGTTGCCACGTCTGGCTTAGTTGGCCCTGCCGTGGGGGATGGTGGTGCAGGGGAAAGCGCCTGCTCTTGCCATGTCCACATGAGGCCCAGGAAGCACCCAACCAGCTGTCTCACACTATGTGTGGTGCAAAGATGCTTATGTTTGAGTGATCATGGACTTTATCCTACATACTAGGTTTACGTTTCTGTGTCAGGGCTTTTCCACTTATGCCTTTGATATAATCATTTTTTATAAACCATTCTGTCTTATTCCAAGACAGAATCACTAATAAACATAAATAAAAGGTGCATGATGTACACAAAATACATGGTTAATCACTTACACAATGAAATCTGACTTTATAGTCTTAAATACGGTTTTCTTTTAATAGGTTACTGAGGAAAGCTAATCACTAGACATAGTATTATGTTATATTTTTCAGGAGGTGTTTAAGGACTATGGCAGAAAGAGTGTTAGGGTAGAGTGCCCACACATACCCATGGAAAAGTCTAGTTCAAAAAAAATTGGCCGAAATTCTAAGTGTAGCCTTTTAAATGTTCCTCTTCACAAATACAAATTTTCAGTTTTCTCTGATGGGTTTGTGTTATAAAAATGATGTGCACCTATCAGCAGGTAAATGCTTACATGAAGAAAACCCTAAGTTGGACCGTGTAGAAGTCATGTCATGGGCCTACTTACCTACCATCCATTCCTGGAAGGGAGAAGTGAAGAATTAGAATCAAGTCTAGGGAGCTAGCTCAGCAGTGCAAGTGTCAGCCTGGAAACACAAGGACTCAGGTCCAATCCCTAGTACCACATGCCTTGCTGCCCCCACCAAGCTGGCCACAGAAACCAGGTGTTGTGACACACAATAGTAACCCCAGTGCTGAGGAGGCTGAGACAGGAGGATTAAGCCTTGAGCCTGAGCATAGCGAGACCCTGTACCAAATAAATAAATGATTTTTTTAAAAAATGAAAATCAAAGAACCAGGGAGATAGCTCAGTAGAATAAGCACTTGCCTCGAAAGTTCAAGGTCCTGAGTTTAATCCCCGGTACTGAAAAGAAAAAAAAAAAAAAAAAATCAATAATACACTTACTGTGGCAGTTATTATGGCTTAAACACAATCCCCAAATTACTAACCAAATTAAAATCTCTTGAAGAAAAGACCAGAGAGGAAACTAAAATTTCTTGTAGTTCCTGCATTGAAAAAAAACTTTTTTGATAGAAAATATCTGGCCAGCCAGATACCTCAGCAGACTAAAGCACCTGCTTAGGCAGATGCAGGGCTGGGGTTTGATCCCTAGCAGGCCGTGCTGGCCCCACCCCCAGGACATGCTGAGATGGCAATTGAGACTGGGCATGGTGATCTGCACCTATAATCCCAGTGCTTAGGAAGCTGAAACCAGAAACACAAGTCCAGTTTGTGTAGTGAGACTCTGTACTAAATACATAAAAAAAATTTAAAAAATATGATTCTTAAAACTGAATGTTGTAAAGCACAAACTATCAAAAGCTGAAAAAAAGAAAGAATGGGACTTGTCCCAGTGGATGTTGAAGGCCACTGAATTATTAAAGATGGGTCAAAAGCAACGGTGGCCTGTACAGGCATGGAATTGATTTGTGTGACTCACCTATGAAGGCAGGAAACTCAGAAAGTGCACAGTAGGCCAAAGTCCTGACTGTATTGCCTTTCAATTGTTACTTCCCGTGAGGAAGGTAAAGAAGGTTGTGGTCACTAAAGGGCGATGAAACTTGGTTTTGAACTCCGCTTTCTACTTTAGTTGATGATTTTCTTTAGATTTCTTTTTGTTTGGCTGGCTCAGCCTGCCCTGAGGGCAGGACTGGCACACTATGTGGTGTGCTGGGCCTGCCTAAGCTTGCCTAAGCAGGCTCTTTAGGCCACTGAGCCATCTCACTGGCCCTTTAAGTTTCTTCATATCGAGACTGTTTCTTCATTTTGGTAAAGATGCTTATAGTGCTTTGTGAGGATTAGATGGACTTACAAGTCAGAAGCAGTTCTCAGGTTTTCATCATCAGTGTGTGAGCCAGAAGGATCAAACAATAACCTGAAAATAAAAATCTGAGCTTTTGAACATAGAGGCTCGAAATATTATATTTGAAGTTATGAGTATAGTTAATTATGAAACCAGGCCAAATAAAACATAGAACCTGAAGATGTGAAAGCAATTCTCAGTTTTCTGTTACAACATTTTGCCATGGAAATCAATATACTAGCTTCATCAACATGGGGAAAAGTAGCAGATGATTGTAATAGTTCAAGTTCAGGTGATTGCCTAAGGAAATGTTGATGTTTATCCTAGTGTGGGTTGTGGTCCTAGAAATGCATGGGGGAGGAAGAGTTGTGCCATGCTGCAGAGTTAGAAATGGCAAAGTTAAATTTGCCATGCTGCATCATTTGGAAGACATCAAGTGGATGTTTTATGGCTTAAAAAGGAAAACTTATGTACTATGGACAGTTAAGCAGTCAGCAACTTTATTTCATAGATATTTTGCTTTTATTTTCGTTAATTAATGGACTAGATGTTGATCAGGTGGTAGTCAGGTCATGATTGGTCACATTAAGCTTAGTCAGTATGGGTAAAGGTAACAAATAATTGTATTAGTTCATGCCAGGAGCTCTTGTGTTTCAGCATAGTGTGCCCACGAGAGAGGTGGAGAGACTGCATTAGGAGCTGGATGTGGCTGAGGAGAGGGTGGCCGCAGCAGTGCAGGGGAAGTACAGCCCCTGCCTGGCATGTTCTAGCTGTGGGCAATCCCCGATGTGCAAGGACAGAGAGGAAAGCAAGGGGTTGTGAAGCCCCACACATACCAGGCTTAGTGCAAAGAGAGGCAACGGTGAGGCAGCTGCAGGGAGACGAATGAGGCAAGGCAGAGCTTTTTCTGGCAGGTCTGCCACAGAGGAAAGAGGAATGCTGTATGCACTCAGAAACTCTTGTGTTACTCAAAATTAATGAAAATTGTACCGAAAAAGTAAATCATTTTAAACTGGGAAAAGAGGCTTTGCAGCAGCACTCCCCAACCCGATTGCTCCAGGGATTGGTTTTGTGAGAAGTGACTTTTCCGGAGAGCAGGACTGCGGTACAGTTTCATGATGCTTCTGAGGAACGTGCAACCCAGAGCTCCCCACGTTCACTTTATGGCGGCCTTTGTGCTCTTAGGGACATCTAATGCCAGTGCTGATCCGATCTGACAGGCGCGATCAGGTGGGGAAGATGGGGACCTGGTGCAGCTGCCAGTGCAGATGCATCTTTGCTCATGAGCAGCCCCTCGGAGAGAGAAGCTGTCTGTACTATCAAGTCTGTGTTATTTAAAATTACAGGATATAGGCACATTTATAAACACAGGAACAATGGCTGTTGGCAGAGTGAAAACGAAAGCGCAAAGGCAGGAAAGGTAATCCTGTTTTGAATCAGGAAAAGCAACAGGGAATTAAAATCAAAATCCCCAAATCTTCGAAGAATCCCTATAGCCTTAGTTAAAAGCAGGAAGAGCTACATGGCAGATGTACTGCAGAGGTGGACAGGGCAGGTGGGTGTCATAGCTATGCTCACCTTCGCCACATGGCAACTCCAGCAGTGCCAGGGAGGAAGGCGTGGGAGGCTGGGCAGGACCCACAGCGTTGGGGCTGCTGTGCATGAAGAGCTGTGCGTGCATTGCACAGGGAGATTCTCCACTAAGGCCTAGGGAGTTTGTTGGGCTGTGGGCAGGGTCCTAAATGACTGAAGCGGGCAGTGCTTTTTTTTGCAAAATCTAGTTTATATGTTGAAATATAGTTGGAGTTGCATGAAACAGACAGAGAGAGAGAGAGAGAGAATTGCAGCAAATAACTGATTCCTTTGTTTCTTATAGCAGTTATTAATCTGCTGGATTTTTTCATGCAGGGAGAGAAAGGTCCCCAAGGCCCTGCAGGGAGAGATGGAGTGCAAGGTCCTGTGGGGCTTCCAGGGCCTGCTGGTCCTGCTGGCTCGCCCGGAGAAGATGGAGACAAGGTTGGTGCTCACAGGCCCTGGTGGCGCAGTTTGTGAGAAAGCTTGATTTCTTCCCTAATCAGTTTATAATTATCATCGCTAAGGTTTAGATCCCAGTGAAAAGTTACCTTTTTCAGATTTGCTGTACTTTGCATATGTTCAGAAGTATTGTTTTAGAGGTTGAACATCAGTTGGTTCTGTACTAATATGTAGGTAAAACGAAAAAAAATGGAATAGGAAAACTACAGTAATGAGCATTTTTGCTAAAATGTTCATAACATAATAATGTACATGTTTAGCTTTCATGTCTTGGGTGCTGCATGTTAAACCACAGGAAAGAGCTGCATACTCACTTGATGCAATCCCTTTTGTAACTTATGCAGCATTAAACTTTATTCAGTGTGCAGGGTTGTGCCAAATGGTTGGATTACACATATTTTTTAATATTACACTGTTATAAAACATTTACAAATAAGTCTTACCATGTGTCATTTTAATATTTATAAAGGCAGGAGAAAAATACTTTTTAAGTAGTATATGATTATTTGCCTATAAATCAACATACTTTTATTATTAGTTTATAAAAATGGTGTCAGAGACAAAATGTTTAAATTATGTATCAGTGTCAGTAAGCCACAAAGGGAAACTGACTCGTTTTGTCTGTGTGGTGGCTAGTGCCAGGAAGTCAGAAGCAGAAGGGCCTGGGTCTTACACTTCAGGCTGTGTTCCTGGGCACCAGCATGCGCTCACAGGAAGCGCTAGTGAAGATGTGGCAGGGGCACTGTGGTGTGTTAGAGAATAATTCACATCTTTTACATACAGGGTGAAATTGGCGAACCAGGACAAAAAGGCAGCAAGGGTGACAAAGGAGAAAACGTGAGTTGATTACAATTTACTGAGACGGGATCTTTATTTAATACCTTTTGCTGTTTTCCATGGATATTTTCCCATAGTAGTACATGGTTAAGTAACCAAATGTTTTCATAAGTATTTTATTATCTTTTGTGGTTGTATAAGTCTGAACACTCTGTAATTCTGAGTTTTTTAATAAACACAGATGAATTTATTCATAAAATCAGAATAAATGGAAAAGTATTCTTATGAGAATTCTGTCAAAAATAGTCAATCTGACTAGCACAATTTAGACGTTTAATAGATACTGGTTACCTATTTTGTCTCTCTATATATTCTATTCTCAGAAGTTCAGTACATAATATATAAGCTGTTCAGTTAATAGTATATATTTGTCTTTACTTTTACAGCTTTATAGATTCTACAGAATACTTCTCAGTGTATCATTCTTCCTCCAACTCCTACTCCTATGTTTCTGCACTGATTTTTTTTATTACTTTTAATAAGAAATAACAATGTATAACAATGTGACAGTTTTAAAACACATTAGTAGTACATTTCAATATTTGATACAATGCATATTAGTTATAAAGAGCACAGGGTGAAGATGTCATAATTTTTAAATCATTATTGGTATAACCAAATTTCTTCTCATTGAACTAAGAGAAAGTAGTTGAATACATATATTTATATGGTTAAGTAACATCTGATATTTACAAGTTTTTTAAATTGTCTCCACTTTAGCAAATAAGAGTAGTATAAATAAATAGCCTCTTTTTCCATGTGAGTATGAAAAACTATGCATATGTATATCTAAATAAATGCAAGTGCTGCATTCTACAGAACTGCAGATTAATACATCTTTCCTCATATA
This sequence comes from Myocastor coypus, assembly GCA_004027025.1. Lineage (NCBI taxonomy): Eukaryota > Metazoa > Chordata > Mammalia > Rodentia > Myocastoridae > Myocastor > Myocastor coypus. Next base: position 12,147 of record PVJA010000392.1, on the reverse strand, counting down.
TGGTACTTATTTTGCTTAGCAAATAATCTGTCAGAATAACTTGGTTCTTGCTCAAATACTGTATTCACTCTTGCCTTTTAAGAACCTTGTCATACTTTTTCATTTTAACTATGACTCAAGTAATCTAAAAAAATTTTCCCTCATTTTATATCAGCTACATTTGGTGATGATAACTACTTTAGAACATTTTTATTAGTTAATATTCTTAAAATAAATCTATAGATATTTATTTCTTAAGGCCTTTCAATTTTTTTAAGTGTTCATGTATTTTCTTTCCAGAAGAAATCCAAAGTGGGAAGGTGATGTCTGTTTGTATATTTTTTGTGTATTACAATGATTTATATATCATTCCCAGTGGTAATTGCCAGCAAGCCATTCCTGTTCTGTCCTTGGCTCATCTGTAATTCTGGATTGAAATTACTGAATATCTGAACTCACAACACTGAAAATGGTACTATTAGTTACTATCAGAATGGACCTGAAAATGGTACTATTAGATACTATCAGAATGGACTTGCAAAATCTTGAGTTGAATGTTTCCAACAAAGAAAAATTTGCAACCATTACAAACAACTTAGAAATAATTGCACTAAAGCACATGTATTTGTCTGAATAAAATAACATATGAATTGAAGAAAAGCCATCTTCAAAAAAAGTTTCATTTCAAATAAAAAAACATATCATTCTTTGAAAGCTCTAATTAAACAAAACTAGGTGACTAGTATTTAAGCCATCAGTTTTCATACATTTTTGTCTTAAGACCTTGTGTACTCTGTGCCATTTATAAACCACCAAAATGCTTTTTTCTCTGGGTCCTTATACCATGATTTACAAAAAAGAAATTTTAAGTATTCTTATATTGATTTACTTAAAATAGTAACAAATACATTCAATGAATCATAGCTATATTTTCCTCAAAGCAAATATGTACAGTACAAAGAATAAGACGTGTTATTTGTGTCTGCCTTAATAGAAGGAGCTGTGTTCTCAAATTTGTTTCTCAGTCAAGTCTGTAATGATATGTTTTGATTTAAATCCAAACTCATACAGCTGTGTAATTAGAAATTGGGGAAACATCTAAAAAATGTTAGTTAATCCGGGAGAGGTGGCGCATGCCTGTAATCCCAGCACTCGAGAGGCTGAGGCAGGAGGATCGGTGTGTGTTCCAGACCAGCCTGGGCTACAAAAGTGAGCTGACGGCCAGCCTGAACTGCATAGTAAGACCCTGTCTCAAAAAGACAAAGAAAATTAAAAATAAAAATAAAAATAAAAATAAAAAATGTTAGTTAAATTTGAGTATTCTATTGCACTTAGAAATTTGATAAGTGCTGATTTTTTCTATGATTTTAACGTGAATACTGTTGTAAAACTAGTAAGCTCTTCATATTATTTCATTAAAATATTTCAGAATGGGAAGCTGTGAGGCTCATAGTAAGAAATACAAGATTTCAAAATTTCTAAATTGCCTTGAAAGTTTCAATTTTATCATTGATAAAAAGTACAGTCAGTTGTTTCCTTTGAAGTCATCACCTTACTACATATTCAGTAATATTCCTGCTAGATTCCCAAGTCTAAGTAATAAATTTTATGATCAGTCTCTCTTTCAAGGAAAAATAATATTCCATGTAAAGTTACTAGTTGAGATTTCAGTTTAACCTGTAGTCTGTCTACCTGGCCTGTGTGACTTCAGTGTAATGCTTGAGAACTTTATGCATCTTTCAAACTTCAGCCATACCAGTATCAAAAGACTCGTACACAGCCAATATTTATTAAAAAGAAGAACTTCCAGGGCTTCACCAAGAACGTAACCATTTTTGTAATGCCCGAGAGCACATGTTGATGAAGGTCCCATGACTGCTACTGTGTGTGTGTGTGTGTGTGTGTGTGTGTGTGTGTCTGTCTGTCTGTCTGTCTGTCTGTCTGTCTGTCTGTCTGTCTGTCTGTCTGTGAGCTACTGACCTAAGGGCCGCTAAGTCACTGTAAACCTGACCCATTGTTCCTCTTGCACCGTGACTGCAAATGTCTATACTTGGTGTAAAGACATATAATGTCTTAGAGTGCTTATGATAGCAGCTTTAAGTCTAAAGAAATGTGAGTGGTTCTCAGGTATGTTTTCGACAGAATTTTCGTAATCTTTGCTTTGGTGACTTCTTTATTGTCTAAAATAAGCCCACGGACTTAATAATGCATTGCAAATGTAGTAAGTTAATAAATTAATAAGAAAGTTAGTTAAATACCTGTGCATGTAAGATTCATGATGACTTGTGAGATCTTGTGTTCAAAATAGACTCGTTTACATTTAATGTAACAAATTGGCATGTGTATACCTACATTTTAGAATTCCATATATCATTATATTTTATCTATATAGCATCCTCAGAATCCTAATATTTATTAAAAGTTAGTATACAAAAATGTGTTGCTTCTGACCTATACATATCACATGAAAAAAAATTCATGTTTTAAAATTGTTCAAGGGGCCCAGCAGGATGGCTCAGTGGTCTAAAGCGCCTGCTTAGGAAAGCTTGGGCGGCTGCAGGGACCGCGGTTCGATCCCTGGCACCACATGCTGCGCCAGCCCTGCCCTCAGGGCAGGCTGAGCTGGCCATAAAAATAAATAAATACACAAAAGTTCTGAAACAAGAAAATAAATAAATAAATAAAGTTTAAAAAAAAAATAAAATTGTTCAAATATGAATTTTCAGCGTGATTTAAGTTAGCATACAATTCCTTTTAAAGACCTTTACAATCTGGGAGATATTAGTCCTTTTTAATTAATGCCAAGTTAAAAATCAACTCCAAAGATGAATGTATGTGTCTCTAGGTTATAAAATAAGTAACAATTGACCTGTCTAGATGCAGATTACTCTGAAATAAGCTTGTGATCAGCCAGTGCTTTTTTGTTATATGCAGTTGAGGTTTTCCCAGACTGTTTCAAAATTCCTGATTTTTCCCTCTCTGTAGGGTCCTCCTGGTCCTCCTGGTCTCCAAGGACCAGTCGGTGCCCCTGGCATTGCCGTAAGTACTCTGCTTCACTCATAAAATCTAAGTCCTCACTACGTCTTGGTTGCAGCTATGTGTCAGTGCAGAGTGGCATTTGTGTGGCAGTGCCTTGGTTCCTGTGCTTAATGCTGAATCACATTTAAATCAATACAGCTAACAGCTGGACTCGATAAACAAAGATGGCGTGACTTTATCTGAAAAGAGAGAATAGCTTGCTGAAATTATTCCATGTGCAATCAGTTTGAACAATATTTTTCCCATTAGACAATTTATTACTCCATTTTGTATGTTTGATCAAGTCAGAATCAACCATACCTTGGAAAAAAAGAATGTTAGTAAGACAAAGAGTGGCCTATTTGCAGCACACAAAAAAAGGAAATTTTAGTCTACATTTTGTTTGGTTATTCTCCAAAAAATTAGCTTTTGATGGTTTAGAAAGGGCAACATACTTCTGTAGCACAGCCTCATGGCTCTGTAGTGTGTGACAATTCCCTTACTGTTCTCCAGGGGGGCGATGGAGAGCCAGGTCCCAGGGGACAGCAAGGCATGTTTGGACAGAAAGGCGATGAAGGTGCAAGAGGTTTCCCTGGACCTCCTGGGCCCATAGGCCTTCAGGTAAGGTGTTCTCTGACTGCCGACACTACCGTTCCTCTCTTGCCTAACTTTCACTGGTGGAGGCGAAACAAAGCATTTTTCACTTTTCTGTGTAGGAACAATTTTTAGTCACAGTGAATATTTTATTTATATGTACATCTGAGCTTTGAATGCTTTTTTTCTTTTTTATTAAATTCTATTAATTTTTCTGAAGAAAGTTAGCCTGGTTCCTACACCTGGTTTATATTCATCCCCACCTAAGTTATACCATGTCTTTCTTCATTACCGTTATGTTTAAAAACTGAACTATAGTTTTGCAGATCACTAACTAAAGCTACTTATTAGAGTGGTTCTTTAGTATATCTCAGAGCAGGAAATGTCTATGATGCAGATGACTATCGAGCTCTAAAAGCATTTGGAGAAATAAGAAAGTGCTAATGGCAGTGGTCAGAGTGTTCAGCAACAACAGGAATAATTTAAAAATTACTAGTAAAAGATTTTCTTCCTAGTCAGTAGTAGCTTACTAGGAAAATAACTTATTTCAGAATGAAAATTTGTACTCTACAAAGGACTTTTGGGAGATGAAATAGGAAAGTGAGAAACACTGCAAGCTGCAACATTGTTACCGAGCTATGACTTACGAATGGGTGGGGCGAACACTTGGCGGCGCCCACCCTTAATCGGTTCCACTGACTCTTCCACCACTGCTTTGGTACTCTACATGTGATTACTGCGCCTGCACACAGTGACCCTTCAACAGATTACAAAGCTTCATTTTAAGTAGCTTTCAGGTCCCCTATGGATATTACTTATACACATTAGTGACTTTAGAAAGGTACGTTAGGACATCTAGCTCAGTGTGCCTGGGAATTTGTGATGATCTAAAAAGAATAAACATAAAATTTTTATAGTTTAATTTTCTATTTTTATAAACAAAATTATAAAATGCTGGGGTTTGGTATTAAATGGATTCTTCCATGGATAGTTATAGAAACTAATTATAAATGAAATATAGTAAACTACAGTATAATTATTCTTAAAATGTTAAAGAGATATTTATCAGTGTACATAATATTCTAACTTTCCACTTTATTTTAATGTCAAATTTTTTCTACTTGGACAGTTGAAAAAGAACATATGTTCATAATTGTTGTTTAACTCTTTATCATTGTTAAATAATTACAAATAAGCAGTCATCAGTATTATTAATATGTATAAAAACATTTGAAAACAACAAGGCATTGAAATTAGAAGGCTTATAGATAAGATAACCAATTTTGTGGTTTTTATTTAGTTATTATGAATTCTTTGAAAATGTCATTTAGAAATGTAGTACCTGTTGTTAAAAGAATATTCATTATAGCCTATAGTTACAAAATAGTCAATAAAAATTATTGTCACAAAGAAATCTATTCTTTTGATGAGAATGACTCGAGATCAAGTCATCTAAAAATTCATTTTATTAAAAAAGACTGTATTCTCCACAGCTGTTACTTTAAGTTAGGAAAATAAAAAGATGCTACTGCAATTAACCTGCTCACAGAGAGATCTATATTTGTCAGTTGGGTCCTCATGAAAAATAAATATTAGCAATTATATATATATATAGATGTATACTTTAATACGTATATACATATATATATATACATATATGTATATGAAGGTGTATGTGTATGAGTGTTCCAGACCTAAATTCATCTTTAATGTTATTAGTAAAGTGGAAAAAATTCACTGATTCAAAAATAAAATCTAGACTGGGCTTAGGAGCACATGCCTGTAATCCTGGCGCTCAATAGGCTGACAACAGGAGGATCACTATGTGTCTGAGCTGTGTAGTGAGACCCTGGAGCAAAATTTAAAAAAATACAAATAAATAAGTTCAAAAAAAGAAGAAAATTTCCACATGCATTACTCACTCTCTAGTAAAAATTTAGAGCAAATTAAAACTAATTAACACTACTATTGTTAAGCACACTTAGTTCCTTGCAGCAAGAAAATTTATCTTGTTATGCCTCCATTACTTTTAATAATAAAAACATTATGAACTGGGGAGATAGCTCGGTGGCTTGTATGCCCACCTGACAAGTGCAAGGTCCTGAGTTCGACCCCTGCTACCAAAAGACTAGTACTACTACTAATAATAATAATAATAAATAAGATCATTTGATTTTAATCTAAGCCAAACTATAGTGAAAAGTAATTTTAAAAAATTACTGTTTGGAATTTCCTATTAAACTGATAGGAATATGATGCATACAAAGAAAATATGCCTGTGCAAAGAGTGAATGAAAACCTATTAACCAAAATGAACCTATCATAAATGGGCTCACTTAGTACTAAATATATTTACCCTGGCAACAGTGATGTCTGGTTTAGATTCCTGGTACCAAGAAAAAGAGTTAAAATTTGAACTTGAACAAAATAAGTGGGATGTGACTGTTGTGGTATGTGATGTTTGACTTAAGTTTTATATTTAATTTACATTGCCCATAACTTAAGAAAATGGCCTTAAAGTGAAATCTTTATACCATTTTTGTTAAACTCTTCTTTTATATTTAAGTATTAAAGTTCCTATGTTTCATAAATTAAGTAGACTCTGAAGTTGATGGCCTAGGAATCTAAAACTTCAACAATCACCTTCTGGTAATTTTGGGTCAAACTTAAGATACAGAAAACATTACTTGGATAGTTCTTCCTTAAAAATTTGAAGTTCTACAAATGATTCTCAGAGGACGGAAACAGATTGGGAAGTGCAAATAATCACCTCTCTTCTTAAACATCTTATATTAGAGAAAAGCAACAAAAATAAATTCTGATGTGTGCTGTCCATTATGAAGCAGTAATTAAGGTTTTCTCATGAAACTGAGTGTACTGTATACTTCAAACTTTGCAAATACAGTCACTGAAGTAATCTAACTGAAAACAGTGTGGAATTAGTAGTTCGTGAAAACATTTCAGTGGGTTATTGCCTACATTAAAAAATGAAATAGAAGGCCTGCATGGTGGTGCACACCATCAATCCCTGCACTTAGGGGGTTGAAGCAGGAGGATCACTGCAAGTTCAAGATCAGCCTGGGCCACAAAGTGAGCTCAAGTCCAGCCTGAACTGCTTAGAAAGATACAGCCTCAAAAATACAAAGATAAATAGACAGACAACGAAAGAGGTATAAGGTAAAATAGATTAAAAATTTCAAGTTATCTATGCACAAAGGTATTGCCTTTTGAAATTGGTGTTTCAAATACTTTTTGTATGTGTTCCTAAGGGTAATAAGTAGACCATGTTTATTATCATTGGCCATAATCACCTCATTCCCCCCGCTGCAATGCAGAAAAGAATCAGTATCGGCAGGTAGAGAGCTCAAGGATTTTCATTTCTTACTTAGATTCCATCTGAAATTCTACAGTACAAACATTGAAAAGCAAAAATAACAAGAAATATGTTATTGTCATAATGCCAAGATCAAATTGTGTATTTAGTTGTTATAACAAAAATTAAATGGCTCAATATTGTACAAAATGCAAATTTAACTTGTGAATGTTAGCATAAGACTGTAACACTTGTATATAACACAATGGAAGTGTTTTAGAAATGCAAATCTCCATAGTTTCCATGTATTTATTTAATATTTTCGTTAGAAATTCACCAAACATAGGGGTTTAAATGCACAGATGGCTCTGTTGTTTTAGGGTTTGCCAGGCCCACCTGGTGAAAAAGGAGAAAATGGTGATGTTGGCCCAATGGTGAGTTGATGGGCACTGCCCATTTCTGCGTCTCTCATAGCTCGCTTAGTTTAGCATCCACTAACAGGGCAGATTCTATTAATCCACTTATTGAAATCCCTTTTTCCTTTCTTTGGTCCACTTCATTGGTTCTTATATTGTTACTTTTATCTTCAATATGTTATTGAAATATGTATACTGAATTTTCACCCATTAGTTATTGCTTCGTCTTTAGCTTTGGATGTTGATGTGGAGCAGGTAAATAATATGTCATATGCTAACAAGATTTCTGTGCATAAAAATTATTATATAGGATAAAATACTTTGTTTTTTGAAATACTACAAATTTATCAAGGAACTCTATTGTATTAAAATCCTATGAGTTTAAATTATTTTTATTAAGCCTACACTAGTAAGACTTCACATCAAGTTTAAAATGTACTTATTTGCTTGTTAAACACTATTCTACATAAAAATAATTTGTCAGAATAATGGAAATCTATAGTGAAATGCAATGAACACATTTCTTAATTGCTCTTTCCTTTTTTTAGGTCCTTTGCTATTTTCACACTTTCATGCTGTATTTTATTGTCTTTAAGGAGGACACCTAGATTTTACCCTTTGAAATATCTGATACTTGATAAAATTAATTGTAAAGAATGCCTAGGAAGTGTTGTTGATTCAAACAGTGGTGAATACTTCCACACAGCGTCTGATGCACAGCTAGTTCCTTTCTTGCTGCAGTTCTATGAATCAGGTGTATTTCATTGATATCTTCTTCTTAACGTTACAGTAATGAGCACAACTAGAAAGCTCTTCAAGCATGGCATCAGAACAGACTGAGACCTTCTAAGAACCCAAACGTGCTAGTTGTCACTGCACACTGTTTGAATCACAACCATAAGCGAAGGAGTTGCAGCTGTTGGTAGTTATAATCTGTGCCCTGTGGTGATTTTACTGCACACCTAGGGAAGAGAAACTTTGGGGAGTATACCTACAAAGCTTCTCTGATTTAGAATTCCACGATGTAGAACTGAAGAATTTACACTCACATACACACATGCACACCATAACCCCAAGTTACAAACAAATAAAGGTGATTTTATTAATTCTACATCTAATGAATAGATAATTCATTTCTAGTCCCACTTCATGTTTTTTTTATATATTCTGTTATATTCTATCACTTTAATTTGTAGTTGTTTTATGAAAGCATTATCCTAGACAGTAGCCATACAATTCCTTTTTTCTGAAGTAGTATTTCCTCATAGCTATGTGAAAAAGAACATTTAATAGCATATTGTATTTTTAATAATAACATCCTTATAGGCTTCACTGACTATGATTTTATAAGCTTTAACTTTTTTTAGCTTTCTTAAAAAGAAAAATGTGAGAAATGCATTTCAGGTTTACCCTTGCAAACTTCATTATCTGTCTTTCATAGGGTCCACCCGGTCCTCCTGGCCCAAGAGGCCCTCAAGGTCCCAATGGAGCTGACGTAAGATTGGGAAATCTATGCTAATTACTTTGAAGTTAAAATTTAAATTTTGGTGTTGTTCACTAGCAGGTATTTTCTGAGGTATAGTGTAGACAATTCCACAATTTTTCAGTGTTAGAAGAGGAAGAGAATTGAAGGATTATCTATTCACTTGCCTTAATTATAGAAGAAACAGTATTTGCAGGGAACAAGCCACTACAAGTATAAAATAGACACGTCACATTCAGATACATTCATTGGTGAGTGAGAAATAGAATTTGTATTATGATAAACTAGAGTAGTCTGATACCTAGATTTACCATACATATGATAAGTTTTCAATAAATAGCTGAATTCCGTGAAGCTTGAGTTCATCTTTCAAAATGGCCTGAGAAGATGGTCTGCAATTGGCTTTGTGCTAGTGCAGATCTATGTTCTAAGTGTTTTATCTATTAGCTATACAAAAGCTGCTCCTTATAAGCTCTGCCTTTTCTGTTTTAAGTATATAAAATTTGTGGGAGCAATATGTGAATAAACATCTCTCACCATGTACAATGTTTCTTCTCATTTGTATAACAAAGCTATTTTCTGGGCCAGAAAGATAGCTCAGTGGTCTAAGCACCTTTCTAGCAAACACAAGGTTCTGGATTCAATCCCAGGTACTGCATGCCATGATAGCCTGCCCTGGATCTGACGAGCTGGCCACTGAAACCTGGTGTGATGGCACATGCCTGTAATCCCCCAGCAATGGGGTGGCTGAAACAGGAGGATCACTAGGAGTCCCAGTTGCATAGCAAGACCCCATACCAAACACATACAAAAAAGCTATTTTTCCAAGCCTGAAAGTTTGCCCAACACTGTAGGTTCAGAAAAATAATGCTATGTTTAGTTTATCTTATTGTTATGATTAGTGAATTTCTAGACTTTGCAAGTCTCCAATTTTGTGTATGTTCCTTTCACATGGCTGGCTTTTTCATTGCTCTCTATGCCTGCTTCTAATTCTAGCAGTCCAGAATGAGCAAATTATGAGGTGTTGAACCAAGAAAGTTTCAGTGTTTTAGCTCACCTTAAATAACTCAAGGCAAAAGGAGTTTTTATAAGGAGAGGTGATTTTTTTCCTATGAATTATGTAATCCTTTACTAGTGTTCTATCATTGATCCACTGTATAATCATCTCATAAAACTACCTAAGGAGTCCATAGCCAGAGAGATTGAAATCATGATCCAATGATCAACAGGCATGAAGAATACTGGGAAGTTTCTACTATTATGTTTAAATTCTAATGTTTGAAAGTTAATGTGATATATAGTTAATTATTTACATAAATGCCTTTGATGATTCAATGAAAGTCATTCTTATATTTCTACTTTCCAACTATTCAACATTTTCTTGCTTATATCCTTTTAGAAAATCTAGTTTTATGTTTATTAACTTTCTGTTTTGTGGGAAGGATCAGGATAAATGTATAACTTTCTAAATTGCAGGGACCTCAAGGACCCCCAGGATCTGTTGGCTCAGTTGGTGGTGTTGGAGACAAAGTAAGAAAATTAATGATACAGAATTTGAAATAATAGAAATTAATGTCTTCTGCCAATGTTTGCAGTATTTTAAGTGTTTCTTGTATCAGCATTTTCTAAGACTTTTCCATTGAGTTATGTGACTCATCTCACATTTAGTACTTACACAAATTAAAATTAAAATGAGTTAAAATTAAGGTATTCTTTAGTTGTAAGACGTTGAGCTGAATGACATGTATAAAATACTTCCTTTAGTAGTTGTGTGATACTTATGTTGTCATTATACAGTTTCATAAAGTAGAAAAGTAGAAGATTAAAAAATTGTAGTGACCAAGCAGAGAGTGGTGGTGCACAGCTCCAGTCTCAGCCACATGATGCCTGAGGTGGACAAATCCCAAAGTAGGTCCATTTTGGGAAGACCTACCCTAAAATAAAGGGTATCAGAAGGACTGTGGTGGAATTCACTGGTGGCATACCCTGGGTTTAAGTCCACCCAACACCTCAGAAAAGAATGGATTTTAGTAATTTCATCAAAGATATTGGTTAGAAGGTGATGGTATAGTTATTCTAGTATAATCTGATGAATTACGCTAACCTAATCTAATCTAGTGAAAGTGAGATGAAAGTAAAATATCTGTATTCAGTACTAAAGAAAGAAGATTGGTTGCTATAACTAACTTAAGGGGAAACCGAATCCTTCACAAAGTGGAAGAACAAATCCCTGATTTTCCATACATTAGATTGTTGCCATTATTAATGCTATGACCCCTCTCGGACATTTTTCAAAATAGGTGACTGACAGGATGATATCTGAGCACAGAGGAGCTGTTCTGGGGAACACAATCCAATCCCAGTGTGGTTCTTTCTAATATGAAAATGTCAATATCAGTTATTTTTTATTTCACTATTGATGATTAATTGCTAATAGAAATTGCAAGAAAATTAACATAGATGTTCATTTGATTTTTAAATAGTTTATTTACTAGGGGCTAGGGAAATAGCTCCTGAGTTCAATCCTTGGTTCTATAAAAATTAGTAAATAAATGAAAATAATAATTTATTTACTAGTTTTGAGGAAATTATTAAATTTTATACTATAAAACATTCAGTGAAAAAAAGTGAAATTTCTGAATTTGATATTTACTAAAGAATATTAGTGATACAAATTTATATCATACTTTAAAACTTATTCAGCTTTTTTCTTTTAAAATTTTTGTTTATTTTTTAATGTTACTAATTTTAAACTGAGATGCTTTCAAAATACGTTAGTAGGACAGCTATAATAATTGATACAATGCATATTGTTGTCATAGTAGTTGGTCAGAGTACAAGATGCAGACATGATAACTTTTCTAAACACTATTAGTACAAATCTTCTCCTTGAACTAAGAGAAAGTAGCTGTATGCATACTCCAATAGTTCATAATAGTAGTGGGTTATCAGCAGTACTGATAATGTCTGAAGCTGCTGACTTGAGCCTTTTGCAGCTCAGCATACTAATCTGGCTTTACTTTTTATACCTTGTGGTTAGACTTTTCTGCTAGATGGTTAAGACCAAGTTAAAGCAAGATGTTAAGCTCAAGTGCTATGTTATAGTTTGGCATAGTATCACTAAGCTTCTTTTCTGAAGTTAACAACTTAAGTTTGCAGACCAGAAAATTAGAGTAAAAGAGGCAATATTTGGCCCTAGCCCCTCTAGGTCAGTGAAAACTCATGGCATAAGAGATCCTGTACTGTAACATTCTATAACTAAGTAGTGTCCCAGATTTTCTGTTCAAGGAGATTATGGGGCTGTACAGGAAAGGGATCAACAATGTACAGTGTACCTAAGCAGA
>PVJA010000391.1:89499-179046 GCA_004027025.1 Myocastor coypus | reverse complement strand
ATATCTCTTTGAAACTGTTTCATGCGATCTATGTCTTTCCTATATTGCTCTGTCAGGGAGTCCATCATTTTTCTATTCTCCTCTAATTTTTTATCGATGTCTTCTTTAATAGTATTGAAGTCTGTCATTATGGTTATCCTTTCTCTCTCTAATACAGAGATTATTTCTGTTCTGTTCTCCTTTCTACTTTTGTGTAGTTCTTCCCCTACTTGGGATGCTATTGATTTAGACATGTCTTCGTCAACTTTAGATATTATTTCTGCTCTGATGTCCTCTATACGTTTCTCCAGCCATTTTTCCACTTCATGTATTTCTTTTTTTACTTCAGATGTTATCTGTGATCTCAGTTGCTCTATAAGTTTCTGCACTTGTGTGTCTCCCTCAGATGCTACCAATTCAGGGGTTTTATCTGTATAATTCTCATTTTCTTCCATGATAGTGTCTTGTGTATTTGGTTTGGGTGGGCACGGGTCCTGAGATTGCCTCCTACTCCTTGTTGTTATCATTTTGTATGGAAGCGACCTCTGCACTTTGGTGGTGTTATGCTGTGTCTCTGGGCGTTTGGTTTGGAGACTCCAAGGTGGTTCTTCTACAGAGGTTCCTGACTGTTGTGTTGGGGCTCTGGCTGCTAGCTTTTGTGAATCCTGGTGGATGTGGTCTGTAGGTGGAGGTGGAGCTTTGGGGTTGAATAGTCCTGGTAGGCTTGTGGGCCAGATCGGTTGCCACACGGGCTATTTGATGGGTACGGTCCTGGAGCTTGGGCTGGAGGGATTCAAAAAAAAAAAAGGTGGTGGGGGTGCAGGGAAAGGGAAGGCAGGCCAAGGATCCTGACCCAGCCGGCGCGCAGGCTCAGCTCCCAGGGGTGCGATTTGGGTCTGGGCTGGAACAGGAAGTTAGTTGCGGAAATGCAGAGGCGGGGCAGAGGGGCGCAGGGAGCTTACCCGCAGTGGGCTTGCAGTCTCAGCTCCCAGCAGTGCGATTTGGATCTTGGCTGGAACAGGAAGTTAGTCACAGGAACTCAGAGGTGGGGCAGAGGGGCGCAGGGAGCTTACCTGCAGCGGGCATGCAGGCTCAGCTCCCAGGGGTGCGATATGGGTCTGGGCTGGAGCAGGAAGTTAGTCGCGGGAACCTGGTGTTGATGATTTCTTAAGAGGTAACTATTCATCTGGATGTCTTCTAGATATAGGTGGCTCTTGGTCTTCATTTCTATTCCAAGCCCCTAGCTTCCCAATATTATTAAGCATAAGAAGTGCTTTCAATGTGACTTGAGGCCCATTACTGTGGTACTGGACTATGGTGATGGTTATGACTCCTTACAATCATAGTGTTCTTATATAGGGGAGAAAACTGATTACAGCATGCATGACACCTGGTTAAAATATTGTAGTTGACAATATCAATAGAATCAAGTACAACCTGACTACTCACAAACTATGGTAACTAATTAGCCTGATATCTGTAACTGTATGAGGACAGTCCACAAAAATATAATATCCAATTTATGCCAGAAACTTGTGTACAATGATTTTCCATAGTGATAGCATCTTGTTGTAGGGGGAATTCAGGAGAATAGGAGGTGGTATGGAGAGATGTATGAGGTTAAATATAGCAGAAACAAGACTGGAGGGCACAGAATGATCATCCAGGTTTTGGGCAATTGGAAGACACAGTAGGAAAGTATGAGAGAGAAGATCTAGGAGTTTTAAAGTGAACCAGAGATAGAAGAAACAATATTTCCTCACATGAAATTACCAAAAAGTCAAGTGAAACAATTGATGAAAGAGAGGGAAAAGATTAGTAGAATAAAACAAAAAGAAAAGTAAGAGATCACTTGTTGGCTCAAATTGCTAGATTTGCATGGGATATTTCCATGCCTCTAGTTCTTCCTGCCCATTGTATATGCCTTAGCCAGGGTTCTACTGTGTTGTTGGGATTCCTGCAGGTTCTAGGCCCTGAGTTCTGTCTGTGGAGGGAAGGAGGAGTGTATTGCAGATGTCTTTTACCAGGCAAGCTGTCTAGGACAATTAAGGAAGGGAGAAGTATGAACTCAGATTGCTCTCTCAGGCCACGTGATCCTGGGGCAATGAAGGAAGGGGAGAACAGCATGAATTCAGAATTCTCCTGGGAACTCACACACCTCTCACAGATTGTGCTCTCCCATCCTCGGGCAAAGCCAGGAGGAGCATGAACTCGGTTCTGTCTCTCAGGCCATATCATCTATCCATAATAATAGAGGAATCAAGGAGTATAAACTCACTCTCCTGTTACCAACCTCATGTTGGCCTTATGCTTCGACAGAAAAGACAAATCCTATTTCTCACAGACAGAAGTAATAAGTTTAAGGACCTAGTGAACACAATAATTTATTAATGATAATGCATAAAAATTGGTAAGAGAATGGATTTCAAAAGCCCAAATCAGTAAGCTTGATGTAGACATTCTGCAGTGCACATATAGCTCAGTATACCATGTACACAATCAATAAAATTTGTATCTGTGCATCCAAAAATTAAGTAAATGTATTTAAAAATGAGAAAGACAAATTGATAAATTTGAGAATCTCTTCTAAGATGTAGAACAAAGACAGCAGAAAGGTATAAATTGGAAAGAAGAAATAAAAATTAATCTAATAAATCTAATACTTAATTGATACTGTACCCAAAGACACATGAAAGAAAATAATAAATGAGAAACATAAAACTGCAAAATTACCAGTCTTTACCTTGAAGTGGATTACAGATTGTTCATAGTGAGGAACGCAAAATGGGGCTAACTAGGTTGTAGACAGAGGACCACTCTCAGAGATGTGTGAGATTAGTTAACCAGTAAGCCCCGGAGCTGGAGGCCTGGAGTGTGGGTGTTAGGCAGCACAGTGACCTCTGTCACCAACTACTTGTAACATCCAAGTGGCTCAACAAAAGCCTTTTAAATTCACTCCTCTTGTGGCGGCATGTGTGGTGGTCCTCAAGAATGGTGACTGTGCTGTCAGCCAAGGCCCCAAGAACTTTGACTGATGCCTCACCTCTATTGCAGGAGTAAGGTTGAGGAGTAAGGGGAGCGCACAGGCAGATGGTGAGACCTGAAGCTTCAGTGACATACACAAGGACAGACCAAAGCACTGGTATGTGCTTAAATAGAAAAGTATTATAGGAAATGGCATACTACTATGAAGCCCCCTCCCTCTCAATATTCATTTTAGCTTTCCACATGCTCATCCCACTATTCTGGCCCCTTTCTGAAGCATTTCTAGAGTGTCTTTCTGACCTGTGGTTGTAACTATGGTGAGTTTTGTTGCTGAGTGCTATCCAACAGAAAGGCAGGTTCATAATACAGTGATGCTGAGTCTTCATCCACATTTTTCACCAAACCTGGCACCATGCAATTCCTGGTTCTTACAAAAAAAAAAAAAAAAAAAAAAAAAAAAAAAAAAAAAAAAAAAAAAAAAAAAAAAAAAAAAAAAAAAAAAAAAAAATCAAAGGAAATGTTTTCAACTAATTTAGGACATTGAAGCGGCCACAGCAGTGCAACTAACATACTCAGGAAAGAAGACTGCAAGAATTGCTTCTGAAAATGACGACAACAATGGGTTGAGTGATTTGAAGCTGGGTTTGTGGGGACATCACTGGCAATAAATTTTCTACTGTAGCGCATTCTTTACATTGAAAAAGGGCCAGCCAAATATCTTAGTGTATTAAAGCACTAGTTTAGGCAGATGCAATGGCCTGGCCAGGGTTCCATCCTTGAGTGTCTTGCCAGCCCCACCCCTTGGGCATGCTGAGCCAGAGATTGGGGCTGGGTGTGGTGGCACATGTCTGTAATCCCAGATCTTGGGAGGCTGACAACAGGAAGATCATTAGGAGTCTGATCTATGTAATGAGACATTGTATACCTTGTAGTAAAATAAATAGAAAGAAAGAGAGAGAGAGAGAGAGAGAGAGAGAGAGAGAGAGAGAGACGAAAGAAAGAAAGAAAGAAAGAAAGAAAGAAAGAAAGAAAGAAAGAAAGAAAGAAAGAAAGAAAAAAGAACTCCCTGAATTTTGTGATCACATTTCATATCACTTGGGCCGAGGAAAATGATCCCTCCAAATTACAAAGAAGGTACAGAGTAAAAGAAACTGCATTTTTTTTCCATACAACAAACTATATAATGCACCATTTAAACCTCCCACAAATCAAGAATCTAGCATTTATCGATGAACTCTAAGCTAAAGAGATATGCAACAACTCATGCTTACCATTCTTCTACAGTCTCTCAGAACACAAAGGAAAGATAACTCAGGAAAATGGGCAAGTTAATTAAGAAATTAGACTATTTGAAGGACTACAATGGGATAAAGCTTCATGTGTAGCAAAGGGACCTCTCAAAGTGGCAAAGATGACAGGTACTTAGTAGCTGCCAAGTAAGAAGGGCAGAAGGTGGAGTAAATCAGACACACAAACAAATATTTCATGGGTCCTCTTATACAGTAAACAAAGTATAAATCACTTAAGAGAAAAATCAAAGGTAAGTAACACAAAACAGTGATACCTGTGTTCCAGGAGATGAAAGGAGGAAAAGAAAAGAGAAGGGAAAAGAGAGTAGAGAGATTGAAGATATGTGCTGCATACATACCGCTTCCTATCATGAATGTAACCATTATATGTAGCAAAGATGTACTAATAACAGGAAATACACATGGAAGATTAATATAGTTCTTAAATGTATTGTTAGGCTTCTTTTTCTAAGGACACAGAAGTTTGTAATATGCTAGTGGTGTTTTCATGGATAAACAAAGTCAAAAAAGCTTAATACTAATTCTATGAGAGGAAGGGGCCGGCAAGATGACTCAGTGGTCTAAAGCACCTACAAGCTTAGGCACCCACAGGGACTGCAGTCCAATCCCCAGCACCACATGCTGCACTAGTCCCACCCCCAGGGTAGGCTGAACTGGCCATAAAATAATTAAAAATAATAATTTTATGAAAGATGAAAGACCTGCAAAAACCATGTGCAATTATAAAATGCATAGCTTATGTGTGAATTAAAATTGTATGTGCTCTTAAAAATTAAACTCTCAGCATTTGCACACATGACATAGAAATGTTGTGGTAGGTGGCAAAGGGAGTACAGTTGAATTAGGAAGAGTGTATGAAAGCATTAGCGTAACAGTAACAGCAAACAGCAGTAAAACATCATTTTGAAGTACAGAGCTAAATACCTAGAGAAATATCTACTACAGTTGAATCCTATGACCTCTGGGAGAGAGGGAACATGTGTTAGTGAGAGACAAGGAAAATGATGCTCAACTTTAGAATGTCTGGAAAGGTATAGTGTAAGAAGGAAAGCCACGTCTATTACAAAGAGCTTATCATTTGTGTTTTCAGCTAAGGAATACAGGGTAAGTACAAAATGAGATTAATATCATAATGAAATTGAGAAAGGGTACTTAGGAGAAAATTATTTAGCTTCAGTAAATTTTATTTACAACTAAGTGAGTGAAAACAATAACACATAATAAAATTGCGGGATGTGACAAGGAGCAAATTACTCGACCTTGAAATAGGGCTTAAAAAACATATGCAGGTTGCATAGACTTCGCCCTAGAGAAGTGGCATCTATGAACGGGTTACAAGGGGCTATGATGGTTTATTTCGGGGTGTACTCCCAGAGTGTTATAGGTGGGGCTCGGAGGGATGGCTGGATCATGGAAC
Organism: Myocastor coypus; assembly: GCA_004027025.1. Classification (NCBI taxonomy): domain Eukaryota; kingdom Metazoa; phylum Chordata; class Mammalia; order Rodentia; family Myocastoridae; genus Myocastor; species Myocastor coypus. Next base: position 173,355 of record PVJA010000391.1, on the reverse strand, counting down.
TATGACGTTTCTCATGGATTAGTCCACAGATGAGTTTACAGCTGAATGTGAGCTGGAACGCAGAGCCTGCTTGAAGGAGTTTGTCACTAAGGCATGCCCTGGGAGAGTCTGTTTCCCTTCTCCTCACTTGAGCCTTGTTGCTTCTTATGGACTGGCCAAAGCTCCTGTCCTCTGCCTTTCTCTCAGCCATGCTGCCCTGCTTTTGAGCCAGTGGACTATGAACTAATCCTCAAGCTCTAAGCCAGAGTAAACCACTCCTCTTTGGAGTCATGGGTGCAGGATAATGTGGTTTAGCAAGGAGAAGGTAGCTATGTCAGGAAAGATGAGGGAAACATCCAGGGGAGAGAACGCCATGAAAGAAATATGCACGTGAGGATCAGCATGGTTTAAGAAAGATGAAAAGGGCAAAAATTCTTAGCAGACATGTTAAAATCTAATTTACAACTTCAAGGGGAAATGACTGAATAATCTGTGAGAAACTCTTCCTTCTTTCTTTCCTTCCTTCCTTTGGTACTGAGAAGTGAACTCAGTATGTTGCGCTTGCCAAGCAGGCACCGAGCCAGTGAGTTATCTCCCAGCCCTTGACTTGATTTCAAAGAAAGAATCACTAACGTTAGGGAATAATGATCTCTTTCAGATAGGAGATACAGAACTTATAGGAAGAGTTTAAAATTATGTGATGAAAGTTCTGCAGGATGCTGAAGTCCCTGAGGCACAGAATCTGCACGTGGGATTTTATAAATCATTGAGAGCTTTGCTGCTCCTCTGGCAGAAGTGTGTGACGTCATCACAGGGAGGCAGAGCACACGTGTGAGTGAAGAGGGCTTTACAACAGCCACGGCGAGGAAACTAAGTAAAATGCTTTGCGTCATGGGTGAGCACTGCAAAGTCAGGAGGCCTGTGCCTTGTCTTTCCCATTAACTAATTAGGTTTCTTTCTTCTTGCCTGTACTCTAAAGAGCAGAATACAGTATGGTAGTGGATAATCCTGCCTGAAAGAGGGCCTTTAGGAAGAGGAATCATTCATAAGTGACTATAATCAAGACAATCTGGGCGAGAAGGGGTTAAAAATATCCTGGCAGTGAGTTAGTTAATGGACATAGCAAGCTGCTCAGGCAGGAATCCCAGGTTTGCTGAGAGCAGATTTTTAGAATCTATTGTCTAGTGTGAGTTGGCCTTTTACTATCTCTTCCATTATGCCCTTCCATCTCAGTTTAACAAAAATTCTTTCTAAAAATCAGGTACCAGAATTAAATGCTTTGTTAAGCCTCAGGTTTACGATTCACATTGATACTTAGTGTTTTGAAGAAAGTGACTTTGTTAACTCAACCTCAGTTTTCTCATTTGTATAATTAAAACAATGCATGACCTTCTCATACAATGGCATTACAGTGTTTCTATCCACTGTATTCTTTGCTGTAAAGTTGCTTCTTTCATTAAATACCATGGCTGGCAGGCACGCCCTGCAGTCGGAAAGGAAGAACAGAATGTGAGCTTCATTCTGTTTGCCGCGCTACAGGGAAAAATGCTCTCCCCAGATTCCCTGGGTACATATAAGTGAGGAAATGAGAGGTTTTTAATCAGGATATTTTTGTGCTGATTGATGCTCTGAAGGGATTAGAATGTGGGGACCACATGGCATTCAGAGATGTGCACAGCTGTGTCTCAGGAGAGAGCAGCAAAGCCGAGCTGGATGCCTGTGGAGGAGGCACAGTAGTCCCTCAGAAAAAAAGAGGGTTCTAGCGATCATTCAGCTACACGTGGCATCGTGTGTGTCCCACTGAAAACACTGTGTTGTCTTGACTTCATCTCATCTTGTTGCAAATACCATCGATGTTCTGTTGGGAATATGTGAATGATTATCAACAGGGCTGATTTTCATTTTCTTAACTATAGGCTACATTTTTTTTCCTGCAGCTTAACCTATAAAATCATGGATTAGCCTCTTTCTTGACAACAGGAAACTATCACAAGTTGATGTCACTAGTGGTGTAGCAACAGAAAACAGTGAGTGGAGACAGATCCCATGAAAGAGACCAAGTGTGAAGGAACCAGGAAGCTTTTACTGTGAGCTTGCAACTGAACGATGCCCTGACTTTGGGTCAGGACTCCCAAAGTTGTCAGTACGAGGCTGACCTTTGCTTTCAGGGTATGTATTTTTCTAGGTTTCCATAGTAACCACCTTACCTCATTTTCAGCAATGTTACAAGAATGTCACAGAAATGCCACAAGGTTTACATTTCCCAGACACTGTTGACCATGTGCCTGTCATGGCATAGTGTGGTTTAATGTTTTTCCTATTCCTCAAGCGGTCCTATTTGTTCCTGTTTTATGACCCTGGTTTTCCCTAAGTGGATCTGTGTTTAGCTACATGGAAAGGGGTAAGGTAATGAATTTATCTGCAGTTTAAGTGAGCTTAAGTGACCATCCTTTAAAATAGAGTATTTTTTTCCTCATCAGTAGATATCTACAAGGCCAGAACAGTATGAAAACCCTCTTCCACAAAATTTCATTCTTTATTAAAAGACCTTTCTTCACTCTTTCAAGGGCTGCATTAATTATGATTAAAGCCTGAAAATTTCATGTTTTAACAGAAATTTGTTTTAACACTAAAGGCACCCAAGTTTCTATGAAATTACCATCCTTTCTCATCACCCTTCTTCTGCTGACACAAAAATACCAGAAGTAATAAACTTGAAAACAGGGAAGTTTATGTTCACAGACATGTTGGAGATTTCTGTCTATTGTCTCCCAGCTCCATTGCAGTGGACCAAGCAGCCAGACCACAGATCAGGGTGAGATCAGGTGGTGAGAGGCCTACTCAGCTCATGGTGGCAGGGGGAAAAAGAGATGCAGTATGAGACCACACCCCAAGGCCTGGGGTGCTTGCCATTCACCGAGCTCCTGCTAGGCTGCCACAGGGTGGCTACCACACCCTGAACATGCAGTCATTTGAAGGCACATAGAGAGAGCATCTCAGTATGGAAAAGTTATACATCCTGTATTTTAGAACCCAAGGTCTAAATTTAGGAGCTCTGTCTACCTCTCAGAATTCTCTCTCCGTAGTGTCAAAAGTCTCCAGTGTCCTACTTGCAATTTATTGTACGAGGCAAGTTCTGGTCCTTATTTTTTGTTTTTAAAACAGTTGGCTTGCCGGGCATGGTGGCTCACGCCTATAATCCCAGCACTCGGGAGGCTGAGGCAGGAGGATTGGTGTGAGTTTGAGACCAGCCTGGGCTACAAAAGTGAGCTCAAGGCCAGCCTCAACTGCCTAGCGAGACCCTGTCTCAAAAAGAATAAATAAATAAATAAACAAATAAATAAATAAATAAATAAATAAATAAAAGAGTTGGCTTATTCTCTCTGATGAGTCTAACCAGAGTTCTTTCCCAGATATCCTTTTACACTGCACTGACTTCCTCAGCCTAGAAGGAGAGCTCTTTCTGGATGTGCTTTACTACTGCTCTGACTTCCTCCTATGCAGCCTTTCCTTTGTCTCTGCGGAGATGCTCAGATAATGGTGTGTCTATCACTTCCTGGGATAGCCAAGCATCTACTTTATTTGGCTTTTCATTCCTCCTGTAAAAACTGCTTGGATAGTCACTTACAATTTGATTTGCCTATGGGTAGCCATAAACCAAAAATAATACTATTGCCCCAAAAATTCCAATGCTAGAACAAATCATTCCACCATTACAGTGATAACTTAATTCTACTGATGCATCCCCTCAACATCTTAGCTCCTGACTCTAAAGGTCACCTAGTTCTTCCTAAGTCTAACAAGCATCTAGCATATAGTGAAGAAAATAGATATTTTATTTACTCTTGATCACAGTGAGCCATTAAATCCCTTACATTCACTACACATAGTCTTTGAGATGGATTCAGGGATAAAGCCATGAAACATTTCTACCTGAACTCTTCTTTCTGTTCATGAACAGAAGCCCTCAAAGGGTGGCCACTGAAAGGTGACTGTCAGACTCCAAGCTAATCATGATCTCCAGTGACACATGGAAATTCTCTAGAGCAATTGTCTTCAAACTATCAGTGCTGAAGGGACAGTTTTCTCCCCAAGCCTGACAGAAAACTAATATGTCTGTAAAGAACAGGAAAAAATGAATTCCTGGAGATATAGCATATTGTGGAAGTTCCAGCGATGTCAAATTGCTATCAGTGTTTCAGAAGGCTTGGCCCTTGGGGCTCATGGGGTGGGAGCTAATGAGAATCATCCCTTGCAGCCCCAGAAAATGGTCTTCCAGCACCCTACAACCAGCAGGACCTTCATGGGGTCCACACCCTTCAACCTCTGGGCATTCTATCCACCAAAGGGAGAAATTTGCAGAGAGCTCCTCTTTTCCTGTCTCTTGCACACCTGTCCTAGGTGTTTCTTCATCTGAGCTCAGTCATATGTTACGTGACAAAAATTCTGTCATAACAATGTTCTTCCATATGTACAGGCTTAGAATGCAGGATGCATATTATAATTTTCTGTCCCTCATCTTGTCTTCCACTGACATACATGTCTGAAGAATGAGGTCTCCAATTCCTGATAATAGTAAACTCACCAGTCAGTTTCCCATCCAATTATCAGAACTGTGTGTTCATGTGTGACTCAGTCTTCCTGCAGCTTTAATTCAGTGCATGACAATCCAGGCGCTATTTCACCCACCATGTGAAAAAGGACTAGTCATGGGTTATTTCTTCACTATTTTCTATTAAAAAAAAAATGAAGTGTACATGTACTAAGAGCCAGGTTCCATGCTTTGTGTTCTCTCTGGATCAGCTTCTTAACTCTGCATAGCAACTCTGAGTGAGCTGCCCACAGGCACCCTTTCCATTTTTCAGATGGGGCTCTAATAACTAGAGAGCTCCAAGAATTCAATTAGACACATACAGCCAGTGACTGGCACAGCTGAGCTAATTGGTGTGGCCGAGAAAGTGAGAGAAAGCAGTGAAGAAAAAAAGGTGTAAAAATAACAATTAAAAGTTGATGCAGGAAGAAAAATTTTTAACAAGGTAGGAATATGGAAAACTCATAGAAGACGCACTCCTCTATATCAAAAAACTAGTTTGGAGGACAACAGAAAACCAAAAAGGATGCTTATTTTGCATAATAACATATGTCAGTGAGTCCCTGTTTCTCCCTAATAGGGACTGGATATTTAAAAGGGGCCAATATGTTATGAAGAGCTTTGTGACTCCCTGCATCACTTCCTAGAATACAGCTATTTACCTGCCCTATGACTTTAATCCTGCTTACCCTATTTAAAATTCATATAACTGAGATTCTCATTAGAAAGCAGCTGAGAAAGCCACACCTGCAAATAACTTCATTATTGATGTCAATGTGTCAGCTGACTTCCATATTTATAACATAGGCCTTTGCCAATTTCTGACTATAAGAGTCTTTTGTCCTTTGTAGTCATTAATCCAATCCATTAAGAGAACCAAATTTCAGTGATGACATCAGAGAGATGAATTCCTTGGAACAAAATTATTTCAGAACTTATTATCCATATTCCTTAAGAATAACACTAGGATAGAGAGAATAAAAAAAATATGCTGGAAATTTAAAAATTACTCTTATACACCATATAAGTATTTTAAACAATAGCCTATAGCCAGCACTCAATACAACAACCAATGTTGAGCTGCTATCATTTTGTGTAGTGAAATTCTGTATCATTTCTAATTGTTTTTACTATTTTTTATTCTGTTTAAAAAATAAAAACTAGCCTACAAACCACTTGTATGATCTGTCAGTTACAGCCTTCCAGATTGTAATTCTTTGGCACCTGAAAGGCAGCATGAGGAAGCCTGGGCACCAGGGGAGGCACAGTTACAGCCCCAATAATCAAGAGATGCCAGAAGGCCACCCCGTCCAGTCATGGGCTGAGGGGCAGCATTCAGGTATGACGTTCTATATTGGAACTCTGATATATGTGTGGAGCCGAGAAAACAAAGCAGCTGTTAGGAAGCAGGTTCTGCATGCCTGAGGCCTGCAGCGTTGCCATCACCAGGTTCCTGGTGCTGCCGTTCCAGAAGCCTTGCCTAAGCGTTCTCACCTGGCAGCACAGGCTGCTGCCCCTAGCTAAGGCCTTTAATGGAATGCTGATTTTCAACTAAAGGATGGGCCAAGTGGGTAGCATCAACCTCAGAACACACCAGAGGACACCCCAGATGCCAGCTTCCACGGATGCCCAGCCTGGTCCTCCCCACCAAGTGCCATTCTTCCTGTGGCTCTGCTGACAGTTAGCTTTCAGCATGAGTGTCTGCTCATGTCATGTGTGAACCATCTTTTCCAGTGTCTCCCCACCTAATCCTCTGAGTTCCTGCCTCTGATCTCATTTACCTTCTAGAAGGCCTGTCCACTGTCTGCACTGTGGATGCCTGGTTATGTTTTTGATTGTGTACTGTGTTATTGGGGGCCTATTATATGACTTAGAAGACTTTTCTGAGCCTGCAGTTGACAGTTTTGACCCTTGCTGGCCACATGAGAGCAGTTCAAGCTGGGATGGGAAATTCCAGAATCTTCTGAAGGAAGACAGCCGCCACTGGCGGTCTGCATCACTTGGATGGCAAGACTCTTCTGAACGCTGAGGAACTAGCATAACTGGCAGCCTAATCAGAGTTGGGCTCAGAAAGGACTAATCTGGTTTGTTTCAAGGCCCCATCTCCCGTTAGGATGAGACTGCCCATGTCTGCATAAGGGTCTTCAGGTGTCAATATTCCCTTATTAGTGTATAGAATAAATGCTTGCTAGTGGTGCTTCAGCACAGAATTTTAGAGCCTGTCTTAGAAACAATTCCATTGAGCAATTTTAATATTTTGCCTTTTAAACATTAATTATATTAATCTATTTCCAAATAGATACAATATCTTTGTGAGGAAGTTTTTATTTTCTGCTTTATGGAAGAAGAGCAGGGCCAAACATGTAGGAATAGATCATTGAAATCACGATGGAGGATACTGTATCTTATGGTGGGGATTGTCAGTGCTGATCCAAGGCAATATGGTGTCTCAGAGTGAAACCTGGCTAGAAGTCATAGTGTGCAAAAGAAAGAGCAGAATCCTCTCACTTGCCCACATTCCATGATGAGACTCTGAGGGTAATATATTAGAATCTATCATTTAGAATATTGACTATAAGAGATGGGCTTAAAACTAGCTAGAGAGTTAGTTCTGATCAATAAGGTAGCAGCCAACTCAGACTCCTTAGACTGGACATACTCTGACTATTTTTTAAAACAAGATCAAAGTTATTGTGAAGAAAATGCCAGAAGAAACAAAATACCCAATCAGGACACCAAATTAATTATGGAAGAACTCAGTGGAATTTTATAACCCTAACACTGGTTCTGAAATGAAACATTTGAAAGGAAAATAGCAGAGAACTTATCAAGATGTGGATCTGTTAATATTGCTAATGTAAAAATGCAGCAAGACATGAGTATTTTAGAGAATAATTTCATTTTTACATGATGGATCATTAAATATACTAATAAAATATATATCCAGATGCAATTATGAGAACTTCTTTGAAAACCAAAGCACTATATTATTACTCTTTGGAGTTCTTGTATTTTGAAATTTCTGTGCATGCATACATATCCAATGTCTTGCTTTGAACAACTTCCACTCTTTATTTTAGAGGGTCAGGCATGCTATTTTTAAGGAATAAAATATAATCCATATCTGAATACATATTTCTAAATAGTAAAGTGGCTAAGAAAAATTGCACAACAGAAACATAGAAAATAGTGAAAATATGAAACAAAGAAACAAATTAAAGATGCATACTAGAAAGAGCAGATTTATATTAGAAGAAATAGCTAATATTGAGTATTAAAGATTATACTGATTATTATGATTTTAAAATATATAATTCCTTAGAAAACTGTGAATTTTAATGTTTAGTAATCCATAATCATTATATATATATATATATATATATGTATATATATATATGTATATATATATGTGCATATATATATATATATATATATATATATACACACACCTATATGCCAGTTACATCCACAATACACAATAGCATATGCACTGTAGAGTACTAAGAAGTGTATGCTGATGCACTTCTATAATTATAGTACTGGAGAGGCTGTGTATTGCTGCAAGATCCAAGCCAGCCTGGGTTAGCTGAATAGTGAATTCAAGACCAGCCTGAACTGCATAGTGAGATCTGTATCACAAGTTCCTTCCCACCCGAGGGGTGGTGGAGGTACTACAACAGTACTAAGGGGGACTACAACAGCACTAGGAAAGCACCATGCTGTGCAATTATTGATTACAATTTACCTCTGAGTAGATTCACCCAGCGGGCTATTGCTTTTGGAAGACGAGGTGAACCACTCCAAATGATCCATGCACCCAAAACAGCAGAATGTGGGATAACTGTGAGGACTATGGTGAAATAAAGGGAGGTGAACAGTGAGTGTCTAGTGTTGTTTATTGTTATATGTGCTAGATAAAACGGTGTTCCGTAGGCTGGCGAGATAGCTCAGTGGACTAAGCACCTGCTTAAACAAGCACAGGGACTGGGATTCGATCCCCAGCACCACATGGCACTCTAGCCCCATGCCCAGACCAGCTGAGCTGTCCACCAAGACCAGATGTGGTGGCACACACCTGTAATCTCAGTGCTGGGAGGCTGAGACAGGAGGACCACTCGGAGTCTGAGCTGCACAATGAGACCCTGTACCAAATATATTTTTTTAAAAAATTAAAAATATCGTTTCACTTCAGTAAAGCAAATTCAAGAAAAGTTATGATAACTTTGCTTTCACTGAAAGGCCACATACAAAGAAAGCAGGTATGCAAATATCTCAGACTGTTAGACAGCACAATGCTGTTTACAGTGAAATGAGATTTAGCATACACTGTGTTTGTACTGCTGAAGTCAATGAACTTTCTCTGTCGATGTGGGCTTCCACAGAAGGTACCACAGAGTAGTGGTGTAGACTACACACTTACTATTTATAGTTCTGAAGGCTGAGAAATCCAAGACCAATGTAGCTTTGGTTCCTGGGCAGAGCTCCCTCACCCCCGTGACTGGTAAACCAGCACTTTCTCATCATGTTCTTTCATATAGTTCCCTGTGTCATAAAAGTAAGCTCTTCATATTTGTTCTCACAGGGACATCCAGCCCATTGGGTCAGATCACCCCTCTGAAGAACTCACTCAGCCCTAGTTACACACTAAAGGTTCCATCTGAAGACACCATTATGGTGGGAGACAGGGCTTCATTATGGATAAGGGATGATCAGCCCACAGGATGAGCTAAAGAAAACGAAGATGATGAAATTAATTTGTGGAAAATGGATGGGCTAGTAAGGAACAGATAGGTCAAGAAATAAAATATTGTCCATACACAATAAGCCATAATGTGTCCCTTCCAAGTACAACTGGACTGCAAATTTAAAGCTATTGTTCTAACACTTAACACTATTAATTAGTTTCACTTAATTTGGACATTTTTCTGATGGAATCTCATCATATGTATTTGATTCTAATTTGTCTTCAGTTCACTAAAATAGCCCTAGATTCATTCATAGTGGTTGTTTCAGTTACCTTTCTCTCATTGTTGGAACAAAATAACTGACACCCCAAGTTAAGGATAGAAAGGTTTATTTAGCTCATAGTTAGTGAAGGTTTCAAACCATCAGCTCAAGGCAGAGTGACACAGGGCAGAGGGCAGCCATTAATGGCAGTGGAAAACAGTAAAGAGCAAAGGAAAGAGCTGCAGCTGAGGCTGCTAGCAAATCTCCCTCCCCTCCTTACACTTTTATGGAGATTGTCTGCCCCAGGGTAGGAGTAGCACTCACGCCCATAATCTCAGCACTGGATCAAGAATTCATCACAAACTCTAGAATCTGCCCCATGGTTGCATGATGCTTTGGCAGGACATATATACACAAACCATAACATTCTTCTACTAGACCCCCAAAGATTCACACATTCCTTTATGCAAGAGTCATTTTAGTTCAGGTCTAAGAGTTTCCAAAGTCCTAACTGTTTCAGTATTGCTGAAAAGTTCAAGTCCCAAGTATCCTCCAAGATCTAAGGCAAACTCTTGGCTATGAAAATGAAAAGGTAAAAACTTCCAACATGCAATGGCACAAGATAAGCCATTCCAAAAGATACACGCAGTAAGATACCAAGCATTGTGGCCAAAGCAAGTCCAAAACCTAGCAGGGAAAACATCAAATCCTGTAGTTCCATGTAGGACATCCAAAGCAATCTGTGGCAAATTGTGAGCTCCATGTGGCTCCACCCCTAAGGCATTGTTGGTTGTAGCTCACATGTCTTCTCTCTTATGCTGGCTTTACTCCCTTCTTGAAATTTCCCTTAGATGATACATGTTCCTGGATTTCCAAACTTCTGCGTTTCCACTGCTTGTTAATCTTCTCATTCTTTCCGTCACACACTGCCGTCTCAGGAGCACATTACCTGTCCTCCTAGGCCTTCTTCTGCAGTTTAGGTGGAAGCTTTCTTAACCTCAGAATGTTTGCATTATGCCTGTGCCTAAGACCAGTGCCACATGGATGGTGCCAGAGTCTGCTGCCAACTGGAACAGTAGCCAGGCTTTCTTTTCTTTTGGCTATAGGGGTCCACTACCTTGATCACTGAGCACTCTGACCCTGATTCCTAAGAACAAATTCTACACATTGGAACCATTTTCAAACCTTGCATGGCTGCCACTGCCATTCTAGAATGTGATGTTCTGTGACTTTGCCCTCAAAGCAAAGTCCCTTACCCTTGCCGTTCTGAGGCTGCAAAGGGTGGGTACATGCCACCTCTTGTGATGCAATCAGGCCATCCTTTCTGTTTTGTTTCTTCTCCACAGTGTAGATCTTCTCTGCTCTATCTTTGCATTCCATGGCTACACTGGCACTTCCTTTCTGGCCAAATTCACATTTTAAATCATCATGTTGGTCTCTTTTCTCTCAATTCTCAACAAAACTCTGACTAAAATCCCCCAACAATAGCCATGCCACTGCCTCAATATTCTACTACCTTGAAATTTCTGCCAGATTAATCAATGTGCTGCGCTTCATCTGTCTCAGCCAGTCTCTGAGCAAGAGCAAAATGTAGACAGACTTCCTGCCAAGCCATAATACATCTCATCTGGAGTCCCAGAATCAGTGTAGTCCTTCTTCCCAGAAGAAACCTCCCTAGCCTACTCTTTACAGGCAAGTTTCTATCAGCCTTCTGGCCTTCTGGGCTCTGACCAGAAGATCTTTTACAGAATAGCTGAAGTTGTCCCAGCACTTCTCTTGTATTCAACATCTCTGAACACTTCCTATCTCTTCCCACAAGACATTTCCAAAAGCTTGTAATTCACTTGCTCAGGTTTAGTCACAGCAACAACCCCAGTTCTCAATACCAAATTCTGTCTCAGTTACTTTTCTCTCATTGTTGGGACAAAATATCTAGCAGCCAAAATTAAGAGAGGAAAGGTTTATTTAATTCACAGTTTGTGGAGGTGCATACTCAGCTGGCTCTAGGGTAGGATGGCACATGGCAGAGGGCAGCCATCCACGGTGGTGGAAAATAGCAAAGCGCAAAGGGAGGAGCCACAGCTGAGGCTGCTAGCAAACCTCTCTCTGATACTTACTTGCGTTTGGAGATTACATGTCCCTGGGTGGGCATAGCACTCACACCCGTAATCCCAGCATTGGATTGAGAATTAATCACAAACTGTAGAAGCTGCCAAATGACTACATGAGACTTTGAGAAGACACCTAGACATAATTCTAGACACTAACATGGGTAGTGATACAATATTTAATTTTTTTCATGGATGTATAGTAGTCTACTGTATGGAAATAGTATAATTTATTTACTCATTTTTGCTGGTTATTTATTTATTTATTTTGCATATTGCACATAATGTGAGGTGAGCCATTTTTGTATACATATTCCATGGTACAGACATAATGTAGTTATCATAGGTATGTACCTAGAAGTAGAATCACTGATTTATACATGAGCATGCAGATTTGCCATTGCCATAGCAGGAGGAAGACTTTCATTATGGTCCCTTCACTGATCTATGGTAGTGCTAGCCTTCATTTAAGCCACTCAAGTTTGTGTGCAGTTTTAGCTCCTGGTGATCTTATCCTATATTTTCCTTAAAGCTGATGAAAGTGAACAATTTTTAATATATTTATTGCCTTTTTTATAATTGGTTATCTGTGTTTCCACTTCTTGGATGTTCATATATTCATTTTCTCTATATTATATTCTGTATGTTTTCTCAATTGATCTACTATGTATATTGAAAATTTTCTATTTCACTCCTTGGCTAGTTTTTCACTCTTGGGAAAGAATCTTTTCATGGACAGAATACTTTTGCTTTAATATATCTAAATTACCAATATTTTCCTTCATGCTTAGGAAAATTATTTTATGTTTAGGAAATACTCAGCTATATCAAAGGAAAAACTGTCACATCTTATTTCTGCACTTCTTCTGTTGTTTATTGCCAGTTGTATTAATTCTCCACAAAGTGTTCTTACTATTTTTTGGCATACATAATTTGGATTTAAATGTGTGTTATTTTGTGTTTTACGTATTCCTTTAAAAAAGTACATGTTTCCCACACAGGAAACGTTTTTTCCTAACTCTCTTTCTTTCTTTCTTTCTTTCTTTCTTTCTTTCTTTCTTTCTTTCTTTCTTTCTTTTTACATACTTTGAGAAGAACTGAAAGAAGGGAAAGGGGCAGTATATGCCACTGAAACTCTTTCTTCACGTTTTTTAAAATGGAAATTAGATCACCTTGTTAAAGGTCCATTTTCTCTAGAATATCTCTCAAATGTTTTACTGCTAAAATTTTAGCTACTGATGTTTTTAAATTGATATTTTAAAAATTTTTGCTCAAATTGTATACTTCTTTGTAGTAGAACTGATGTACATATTAGACATAACCAAAATGGCATTTTTTTTTACATGCCTATAAAATTTCCATGCCAGAGAAAAGGAGGTTAGTAGTATGTGTTGCCTGAAAAAAAATGCAGGAAAGGAAGAAATATACATTTCAGATCATCTTGAGATAATCTGCGGATATCACTTGGATCCTGTAACCCTCTTTGTGTTTAGGTCTCGTGGTTTTCCTGTAATCTATCCTAATTTTCTTCTATTATGATCAGTTAAGCTGAGACATACTGAGGTGGCCCTCTTGCAGCTGTACCCTCGACAAAGCAGATTGTCTGGCTGAGGACAATTAGTGGTGAGTGTATTGCTGGTGATGTCTGCATGACTTCAGATGCCTCCACCTCCCTTTGCAAAGTAGATCGACTGTTTCAACCATGGCTCCTCAGGACACATCTATAATTCCAGCAAATCTTTCAACCAGTAATCATGAAAAAGGGCGCTCTTTTCTCCATTTTCTGTTCTATATGATTTCCATTGTTTTTTAAAAATTAAAATTATTAAATTAATTTAAACCTTTTTTTAGTAGTAAACATCCTAATTTCCTATCCACTATTGTTATGTTACATTTTCGCTGCAGAATTTGGCTTGAAATTTTCTTTTGTATGAATTAATGGTAAATTTCTTTGTAATGTTTCTCTTATTTAATATAAGTTTAAAGTCATCTGGTGCTAATTTTATTTCTAAAATAGCAAGGCAGAAATAAGACATGACACTAACATTACCATGTTTTACATGCCGATTCCAGTCTTTTATCATGTCTATGTGGAAGCAGCCAAGCCACAGGCGAGGTGACTTAACTTCCTCAAGGCTGGGTAAGGCACAGCTGATCCCCAGATCAGTCAGTTTATCCATTAATCAATACGCTCTGTGGCCAATCTTAGCTGGAGCTTGAGCACTTCACCAAGATTCTCTCCTGGTGGTTTTTAAGCAGATGTACCTAAAGGCCTAACCCCTAAGGTACAGCAGTGGGAATGAGCATACTGTTAAAAAGTTCTACAGATGATTGAGATAAAACCTTATCTGCAACACATTGTTTTACTGTAAGAAGTAGAAATGAGTCTTGACTTGATAAAGTTAAAAACAAATAAACCCTTTGTTATGGTTTATGTCTAGTTGTCCCCTCAAAGCTAATGTAGTCACTGGGTGGGGACTTCTAGAGTTTGAGACTTGATCCATGATTCCTGGGACTATGGGTTTCAGTATTGATGGGATTATGGGTCAAAGTACTTCTGGGATTATGAGTGTAGCCTAAGGCGGAGGTTAAGGCGGAGAGCCTGAATGTAATATACAGAAAGACAGAGAGACAGACTCGAGCTGTTGTTGCTCTCTGTTACCCTGTTTGGTTGGCTGCCTCTGCCACCATTTTGTTGCTGTTCTGCCACCATGAACTGGATGCTCTCTGCTCTGTTCCACTTAGCCTTGGGCCAGCCAAATATGAACTAAAACCTCCACAAACTGTGAGCTAAATAAACCTTTCCTTCCTTCATTTTGAGTGTCGGATATTTGTCCCAGCAATGAGTAAAAAGTAACTAAGACACCCTTAAAAGGATATAAAACAATATTAATTAAAAATAAAATTTTGTAGCTCTGTGTGAGTAAGGAAGAGTTCATTAGCAAGATTAGAATTGATCTTTACCTTCTGGCATGGCTTGGGTTTGTAGAGCTGGTCGGAACACATACAAAGGGGAAGAGCTACAGGAAGAAGGGCACAGAGCGGAAATAGGAACCATGTGGAATCAGCACCAAAAATAAACTGATTCTCGGAACACGAGCTCCATGCCTGCAGAAACTGTCCTGTGTGCACCGCTATTGCTTGTTGAACCAACATAAGAAGAGATGTGCACAACAGTGAACCCACCAGGAGTGAACCTGACACATTCCTGAAGTGGAATAATGAGAAACAGGTCTGCACATAGGAGCTAAATCAAATTGTGGACAATCGTGAAAGCCAGCATAGGAATTAAGCAAGTACATTCAAAATAAAAACAAAATCAGAAAAGCCCAGAAGCCAGCTGCGAATGTGTTGCAGCAATTGAGGTGTGTTATAATCAGGGTCTTGTATTATTTTCACAACATCTTTTAAAAGCATATATAAGAAACACAGCAAGTGTCATGCTAAGAAATTACTTCAGAGTATGATATTTTATACATGAAATATCTTAATATGAGCGTTCGGTTTGATATTGCATTTCAACTAACCTGAAGACTTGCTGGTCTCCGGTTCCTTCCTCTCTAACTGTCCTCCATTCTCTGGCCCTCTTCTCTTGCTTTTGAACTTTTCCTTTTTTTACTATTTTGGTATATTTGACTAAAACATCTAAAATGCTAGAAAATTGTTGCTGATAAATAATTGGTTACATTCTATTTCCACAAAGATTTGAAGCTCAATTTAGATTTCAAAAATATTTTACTATTTATTTGTCATAGAACATGGACAAAAAACAAAACACAGCTAAAAGTTACTCTGATCAGCACAATATTGATACTTCAGATATTGTCTGTGTATATGTGTGTGTGTATCTACTTAAAATAGTTTGACTAATGCTACAAATGTGCATTCTTTTCTATGAAACCAAAAATAAAAAAACAACTAGTCCAGACAATATTTCACTATTTTCATCTTCAGGTACCATATTTTATAGGCTGTTACTTTCTACACTCATGCCTTAGTAGTTTTCCATAAAACCTGTCACACCTAATGGTATAGTCTCATGTGTATATTTGCAGCAATACAGGTATTTTACAAGCTGTGAATATGTGAAATAGTGACAATGTAGTTTTCTAGGCTGTAGAATTAAAACTATGAGTCTGGAGCCAAAAAACGTAATTAGCAGAACTTTAATTGCTAGGATCATTTCTTTAAAAGCGGGGGGGGGGGGGGGGGACTACAGAAAAGTATCTCAGCCCCACAGTTACCTGAAGCAAGACTGAAAAAATTATTCAGAGTAGAAAACAAAATGCAAGTTCATTTCCATAATTAGATAGTCCCAGAAACCACTTTCTCTCTTTGAGGCCAGGGACAGAAGAACAATGCATCCCTGCCCTTCCTAAGGGTCTGAGCGGGTGAAGGCAGGATGCATTTCTTGTTTCATTTTGCAAGGAAGTTTTAAATTATAATGGAAATCTCTTCCGCAGAAAACATGCATTTTTAGGATTTAGGTAAGCTGGAAGTAACAGGAAGATTTTTTTTTTTTTTTTTCTTTAGATGGCAAAAAACATGATGACACACGCAGAAATTATTGCTGGATTTTAACAGGCTGTGATGGCCTTGGGGAGGAAGAGGGAAAGGATTATTAACAAATTCTGATGGCGCAAAACAGCGGCTACCTTTGCCCCAAATTAGACTCCATCCGTGCGAGTGCACGGGCTGCTCACCATCACAGCTCCTCAGCCTGCTAGGGCTGAAACCACGCATGAGTTAAACAACTGACCTTTATAAAATCCCTGGCCAGGGGAAAGCTGTGGCTCCTGCTTCACTATGCCAATTACCTGGTCTCAGACGCGAAGGCGAAAAACGACTGCGCCTGTGAAAAACTACATTAGCTCGGAGGTTGCTCTGCACGTTTATGTTGGAGCTTGAGCAGCTAGCAAGGATTTAGAGCGGAGTGGAACCAGAGGATTTAAATCATGCATGGATCTCAGAGACAGAGAGAGACATCTACTGGCCCGTTTATTACCGGCCGCAAGCACCTCCCCTCCACTGTAATTAATGTAACATTTTCTTTCTCTGCAGCTGACAGCCAGGAGCATAATTAGAGCCTAATGCAACACGGAAAAGCCACCGATGTAGAGTGGGGTAAACAGTAAACAGCGCGGTGCGGCCGGTGACGGGATGAACGCAGGCAGCGAGACGCTGTCACGCGGCCGGCCGAGCGGTGGGCAGACAGACAGCTCGAATTAATCCCCGGGGACGCGCGTGACAGGCGGGCGCGGCGCGCAATTAGAGCGCGGGAGGAAATTGGAAATGACAAAGGTGTGAACATATGTCAAATTACAACTAAATGATAAATTACAATTCTGTCATTGGAGTAAGCGGTAATTAAGAAAGATTTCAGCTATCCCTCGTGGAAAAAATAAAATAAGAGCGAGAGCCCCATCTCCACGCACGCCCCCTCCCCAGCCCGGGTAGATTTGTCTGCTGCAGTGCTTCCATCGTCTGGCGCGGGCTGAGCCGCCCCACTCCCAGCTGCATTATTTGTGTGCATTAGGGATGATCCCTCCGCCTCGCTCCGCTGCAGCCCTGCAGCACTGTGTCACCGAGGCTGGTGGCTGTGTGAGCCCCGCGCGCTCTAATTATTTTAAACAAGCCCCGTGCGCCCGGCTGACAATTAGGGGCTGCACTGGGGACCGTGGGGATTGTCACACACCCCCCTCCCTTTCGCCCGTGTTCCAGCAGAAAAGAAAGGCGCAGACGGGGCGGGCGCTCCTTCGCAGTGCACAACAGCTCTGGGATCCTCACGTGTTCGAACACAACGCCCAGCTCCAATTTGAGGTTCCTAACACTTACGGTTTGGGGCACCCCCAGGACTAGGGTGGAAAGCTCAGGGCACGGGTATTGACCCCAGGGGCCAAGATGTGTCACCAGCAGAACTAACACCCAGTGCACTGGCCTTCGCCTCTCCACACCAGACACCGGACACCAGACAAGTGCCCCACTTATACGACCCTGTGGGCTCTCCAGATACGAGAAAATCACAATACTCCGGGAAGAAGGGTCGACGGGCCTGGTTCCTAAGGTGAACACCAAATGTTAGTAGGTCATGGCACAGAATTGACAGAGACCAGCATTTTCTACCTGTTATTTTGTTTAGTGGTTCCTTAAGCATTAATCTGAGAAGTGTTATAATATTAATAGCAACACTATTCATGAGAAGACAGGCTGAAATAGAATTCCTAAATATGTAAGTAAAACAGCCACCACTTACTATTCTAATATTTACAAGATAATTAAACTTTTGCGCATTTATATTCTTTGGCAAATGCGAATGTGATGAAGGGCTAGGATCTACACTCAGCGCAGTGCCTCAGAATAATTACAGAATCAACAACAGGATCTTGAAATTGTGACATCTTCTCTCAGAACATATGCAAATATTTACAGCACTCCTTTCTACCCTCCTCAAGGGCAAAAAGGAGGCAAATATCCAAAAAGCTAAATAAAATTTTCTAGCAGAAAGGTCAGACTCCAGTGATCTTGTTGAAGAAATCAATTTCTAGCAGCTGTGGCCTGACAGTGTAGTTCAAGGTCTTGAAAACTTAATTGGGGAAGCACGCTAAAAGTTAAAGGGCTGGAGTCATGCTAATTACATAGGTTTTCCTTGTAGAAAATCTGTGGGCCACACAGTTCTCACCCTTCGCTAGAGTGGGGTGTGGTTTCCACTGTACTTCTGTAGTCTGACCAGGTTTCTTTGGGGGGGGGGGGTAGAGGGGTTGTCTTTATTTATTTATTTTTCTTAAAGCATTGCATGTAGAGTCATATCTCTGCTTGAGGAGAGACAGGGTCCGATGTGCACTGCTCTGCAGATGGCTTGGGTTTGGGCACAGAAGCCTATGACCCTGTGTGACAGGCCTTCAGCTACACCGAGCTTGGAGTGAACTGAGACCCATGTTACCATGCTCCTTTCTCTCAGGAATGAAATCTGAGGAGAGAGAAAAGAATTATGATTGTTGTCAGAATACTGTTTACTCCCAGAAATAGAAATTCTCTCACAGAAAAAGGAATGTGGCCGAAAAATTGTCTAGACTTTTATTCTAATTATGGAAAAATTTTCACAAATATAATCTCTCAAAAGAAACTGTTAAATACTCATTAACTATAACATAACAATTTAAAATGTTGTATATAATTTAGTAAATATTGAATGCGGAGTAATAGAATGTTCAGGCACAGTTCTTCGTACATATGTGAAGAAAGGTAAATCTGAAGAGTATCAGAAGTTGCTTTTCCCAGCCACGTGGTGTTCAGTTTATTATGATCATTTGTTTATTAAAGGTAGTTGAGAATTAAACATCTTTCTTCAGAGTTAATGGTAGAACACGAACTTCCTCCACAATTATATTGGTTTCTGCACATTATACATTTAGTAGCAATTTAAATCCCTTATATCTGCCACATCTGTTGGCTTTTCAAAAAGAAAACTTTGCTGTTACAACCCCGGTTGGCTGTGGAAGTTGTTTTCTTGGCTAGGGACATCATTATACTACATGTCACCTCAATGTAGGCATTAGAAATAGATGTCACATTGAAGAACACTTTTTCCAAAGTTTCTCAACATTTATTTTATATAAGTCCTGGGTGGATACCCCAGAAATCTGCATCATGGAGGAGCACTCCAAATTGCTTTGTTCCTGAAGTATATAGCAAAATAGTGAGTTGGGTAGGAAAATTTCCACAATTGCATCAATATGTATGTAGTGTATAATGTAGTCCTTTAAACATACACCTTTGTTCAAATATTGAACACATGTACATTTAAAATTTGCAATTGTTGGACAGCTGCATACCTAATGGATATTTCCTCAAGTAATGATGTATCAGATCCCTAGGTGTACTCTGAATGTTCTCTAGATGTTATAGTACATTTTCCTCGATAGCCAGTTGCCAGTAATATAAACAAGATGAAGCATTCCTCACATCTGATCTCAGAAGATTTGAAGCAAGTCTAATTTTAAAAATAATTCAGAATGCTTTGGCAAAAGGTGGGTGAGTTTTCCCTTTCAGTATTGACAGAATGTCTAGGACTGGACATGTGCTCTCACCAAAATAAAAGAAAAACTACCAAACTGGAAAACGCACACATGAACCACCATTTGCAGGTGTTCAGCAACAGGCTATGAACTTAGAGGTATGCTTATTGCAGACACCCTGGCCACCATCTAGGTATATGTTATTGTTTTGGAACACGAAGAGGTGGTGCCTGTCTTAGTTACTTTTTACTCATTGCTGGGACAAATATCAGACACTCAAAATGAAGAAAGGAAAGGTTTATTTAGCTCACAGGCCCCCACAGCCACAAACCAGCCAAACCTGTCCAGCCAAGTTTCCTCAAGTTGACACAATGTATGTCAGCTACCACAGTGCCAAAACTGAGTGCCAGCCTTGCTTGCTTGCTGAGGAAGAGCTGAGTCTCAGTCAGTCTGAGTGGCTGCAATTTGCAAGCAGCTTCTGCATGGATGAGGAAATAGAAGTCTGCATGAGAACTGAGGACCCAGCTGAAGTGAAGGACTGGCCTGGGCATGCAGAGCTGAGCCTGAAGGCCACTGTCTGGTGCCACCGTCCACCCAGGAGCCTGGACTGAGTATCATGACAGGTCCACAAAAGTTAGGAAAAGTCTGTATGTGATATGTCTAAGAAAAACACCTAGGAGGAAGTAAGTTCAAAACTGATATAGCCACCAAAATAATGAATGAAACAAACAAGATTAAAAAAAAAGAAAAAAGATCTTCCAGGACCCTAACCCTAACAAAACTGAGTACTACTTATACTAAAATGGGACATTGTAGAGGAGAGTTGAACAGTCTGTAGGCAAACACCTAAGTTTGGAAATAAAATTAGACTGGAACACAGATGTGTCTGTAGTATTTTATATTGCCCTTTTATGCTTGCCTCTAGCCCTAACCCTAACCCTAACCCTAACCCTAACCCTAACCCTAACCCTAACCCTAACCCTAACCCTAACCCTACAGCAGCACTTAGGTTGTTAAGAGTAACTTTCTAGATCACAACCAAAAATGGCAGCTGATCCTTTAAGAAAATAGATTTGTACACAATGGAGTATTACTTAACTATAAATAAGCCTGAAGTTGAGTTATTAGGTAGGAACTATTTTTTTACTTTGAAAATATAAAAGGGTTTTATTTGAATAACTTTAGTGACAAGACAACCTTCATTTTTTTAAAGAAAGGGGTCACATATTTCCATGTTGCAGCAGTTCTCATAAATTAGACAAATACAAATAAATGGCTATTTTTAAAGAGAATTTTTTGAGAATTTAAAAATATTAGAAACAATACAAAATTTCAGTAATCAAAATGATAGGAATTATTGGTGGGACTTGAGACTACAGTACTCAGTGAATTAAATCAGATACTGAAGGTTAAATGCTGCATTTTTTTTCTGAAAACCTCAAATAAAAATAAATTAAAGAACAAAATAAAAGAGAAATGGCAAGAAATAGGAAAGTAGACTGTGGAGATAGGCAGAGGACCTGGGGAGGAGAGGGTGGAAGGGTGGAATGGGAAATGGGAATAAAAATGATCCAGAGGCAATCGGTGTGGGCCTCGACTCCCCAACATGAGTGGGATTCTGAGTTAGACTTACTGTGGCACATTGACAAATGTGTGGCATATGGAAATACTTACTGGACATAAAAGCATGCAATAGTACAAAAATAAAGATTTTGAAAAAATGCAGAAAGGAGCCTGAGATGATGCTTAGGTTGGATTCACTGTTAAGAAAGAGTTGAGACTGGGTGTGGTGGCGCGGGCCTGTAATCCCAGCTCTTGGGAGGTTGAAAAGAGGAGAAAGCACCGAATACTACCCACGAGACCACCAGGGAGCGTCTATCATGTCTGCATCTTGTACTTTAAATACTACAAAGACAACAACACACTATGCATGAATTATTGTAACTGTCCTACTAACCTGTTTTGAAACTGTCTCATTGCTGTTTCTTTCTCACTAAAATTTAAAAATAATAATAAAAAAAGAAAAGAGGAGAATCACTACGAGTCCCATCTACATAGTGAGACTCTGTAGACCCTGTCCTAAATACAGAACATAAATAAATAAATAAGTAAACAAATAAAAATTAAATAAACAAACAGCAGCCAGGAAAAAGTTCACAGACTAAAGCAGTGCAATATCTAGGGCCATACAGATGCTCAGTAGTATTAACTACAGATAGAAGCCCTCCCGCAAGATCTGATGAGCTTAAACATAAATGAATAAATATTCCGCAATGTGAAAAGAGGACAGAAGAGAGATTGACAGCATGTAAGTGAACGCGGGGATGAGTGGGGCAAGTGTAACTCAAGCTCCATAGGGAGAAAAAAAATGGACCAGAAAATATGTTTAAAGAAATAGTGATTGGAAGCTTTCTAGGTCTGTGAAATAAAACATCAACTTCTAGATCTAAGAAACTCTGCAACCCCCAGCAGCACAACTGCCCAGACAGCTCCACTGAGGAAAAATATAGGGCAGCTGGTAGAAGCTAAAAATCAGCTGTGCGTTTTTCCTCCCGGGTGGAAAAAAGAAAAGAGTCCTGTTACTCAGAATACAACAATCATGCTAATAGCATCAGGCCTTTTACTAGAGATAATGGATGCTGGAAGAGAAGGAGAAAACAACTTTGAGGAACTGAAATGAAAAACAACTTTCTAGGCACATTTTATGTTAACAAAATGTCCTTGAAAAAATAAGGTTGATTTTTTCACATACGTAAAAGTTGAGGGTGCTTTTCACCAGCAGAGTTACAATAAGCAATATAAAAGAAATGATTCAGCTTAGGGGAAACTAAGACAAGGGAGAATTACAAGAAAAGGGTAGGAAGACCAAGAGTTGTCAATAGGTGGGAGGATAAATTATTATCTTTTGCAGTCTTACATCAATTTAAAGACAAAAAAAAATGGCTTAAAATAAAATTACAAAGATTGAATTTTTGGTAATGCTAAAGTATTAGAAATACATAGCCAAACATTAGAGGATAAATGGAATTTTAATGCTTACTATTATATATGGTACATAGTAAAATATAAAACTGTAAGATTCGTTCCTCTGCCTCATACAGAAAGCCTTTATTTCTCCATATGGAAAAACTGTGGAAGAAATTGCAAGGACCCTGGGGGAGGAGCCAGGGGGACAAAGAATATATCAGTTGGTTTGGGCATGAAGCTCCTATGGGTCTAGGGTATCCTAACAGACATGGATTGAGGAAGGCTTGGTATGCGCAGGCATGGGGGTGAGTGTAGGGGAGGACAAAAGAGGAAGTTTGAGGTTAACCAGGAGGAAGAAGACTGCAGTCAGTCTAGGGGCAGCTCATCCCTGGTCTTGGATCCCCAGTTTCTGCTGGCTCACCGCCATCACAACCCAGCGGACTTGCTTGGAAAACATTTGAATATTGAAAATACTGTAGCATTTAAGTGTTTCCATTCCCAGAGCAAATATAAAATAATAATACTAAGATAAAAGAAAATAGAGATGTGAAAACAGTATTGTAGTATGGTAAAAAGTTTTCATTAACTTAAAAAGAAAAAGAAGTTGGCAGAGAACTGAAAGAAATGCAAATGAACATTTAGGTTAAAAAGCTCTGGAATAGATCTAAAAGAAAAACAAATCAGGGACTGGGGAGAGAGCTCAACAGAATAAGAGCTTTCCTGGCAAGCACAAGGACCTGAGTTCAATCCCCATATCGGGGGAAAAAAAAAATCGATAGTTCTAATAAATTACTAAATATAAGTGAGCTGTATTTTATGCTTAAAAGATAACAATGAGAATAGCTTCTTTTAAAAAATGTCTTTTTTAGAAAAATAGTATAGCCAGGCGTGGTGGTGCACACCTGTAATCCCAGCACTCAGGAGGCTGAGGCAGGAGGATTGGTGCGAGTTCGAGACCAGCCTTGGCTACAAAAGTGAGCTCAAGGCCAGCCTGAACTGCATAGCAAGACCCTGTCTCAAAAAGACAAAAAAAAAAAAAAAAAAAAGAAAGAAAAGAAAAATAATGTAATTTAAATAACACAAATTAGGTTGACAATAAAGTGAAGGAAATTGATGGGTTGTATAGGTAATGCATGTAAATAAACAGGGTTGCTCTATTAGTACTGTAGAGAGCAAACTTTAAGCCCAGAGGTACTTCCAAAGGCAAACAGAGATCATCCCAATAAAATGTTAACCCATGAGAAAGACCATGACACTTTTGACAGTATGTTAACCTGAAACAGTGCTTCAAAATAAAATGAAAAGATTAGAGAGTAGAATATAAAAACGGTGAAATGCACTCAGTTTTTAACCTGCTGCCTTTGTAATTCATCAAATGAGTGAAGCAATATCATTAACAATATCAAAAATGAACAACGCTAGCAACAATTTGCCTTAGCTGACATTTGTGAACCTTTACAAAAGGTAAGCACGGAGAATGTGTTTTAGTACACATGGAATGTTCCAAATGATAATGTATTTTTTTAAAGTTTCTGTCTCCTTGCTGGAAGATGGTTCTTTTATTTTTTATCAGTTCGTGTTGATAGTGCCCAGTGCTTACATTCCTTGTGTGAAGTTGGCACATGTGACAAGATATTGAATTCCTTTTTTATTCCCTTCCCCTTCTCTTTACCCTCCCTTTCCTCTCTTGATCCCCACCTATCTGAGAACACTCTGTCTCTCTAATTGCTATTGTCTTTTGCTTCACTCTTTATAATTTGGATTTCTCATATAAGAAAAGCCATGTGATTTTTAACCTAATGTGTCTGCTTCATTTCACTTAACATTATGTCTGCAAGGTACATCTATTTTTTCCTCTAAACAACTCAAGGTTATTTTTATGGCAGAGTAGAGCCTCACAGTGTGCACATACTATATACTTTCATTCACTTATTGACTTATGGACATATGAGCCACTTTCAAGATTTAGCTATCAGGAAATGTGCTTCTATAAACATGGGTTCTTATGGATCCCCCAGAGGAAAATAGCTTGGTCAGAAGGAATTTTTAGCATTAAGTTCTAAAGGAACACTATTTTCTCAGTTACTTTTTACTCATTGCTGGGACAAATACCCGACGCTCAAGATGAAGAAAAAGTTTATTAGCTCACAGTTTGTGGAGGTTTCAGTCCATATTTGGCTGGCCCAAGGCTGAGTGGAACAGGGCAGAGAGCATCCAGTTCATGATGGTGGAACAGCAACAATTGCAACACAGGCCACCAACCAAACAGGGGAGCAGAGAGCAACAGGTCGAGTCTGTCTCTCTGTCTCTCTTTTTAAATTACATTCAGGCTCTTCACCTCAGCCTATCCGCCTTACGCCGCACCCATAATCCCAGAAGTACTTAAAACACATAATCCCAGGGATCATGAATCAAGTCTTGAGCTCTACATCAGTACTAAAACACATAATCACAGTGACTCATGAGCCAAGTCTCAATCTATAGACGTCCCTGTCCCATGACTTCATGAGGCTTTGGGGGGACAACTAGACATAAACCATAACAACTATCATCTCCATAGTGGTTTCACTGTGGCTGTACCTATATTCCTATCAACAATGCAGCAGGCTTCTTTTTTCCCCATTGCCTCATCAGCATACTTTATTCTTTGATTTCTCAATCATGATTATTCTTTATGGAGTAAGATGGAACAATAAATGCACTGTAAGTAAACATGGAGTGTTCTTCATGGCAGCCTATGTGCTGGTTTGCAAAACAAATTTCAATTAATTTCTGCACAAGGAAGTCATATATCTTGTTTTATTATTCTAAAATGGAATTAATCTGAAAGAAAAGTAATAATAATGTATCTTGAATGTGTCCAGTGTTTGTAAATGAAACTACATACTAATGAATAAAATAAGATAAAGAAGAAATCACAATAAATTATTGAGCACTTATTCAAAGATCAAGGATAAGGTCAAGATATTCTCATCATTTTTGATTCAATATTATAATAGAAATCCTACCTAGAACAATATGGTTAGAAAAAAAAAAAGACAAAAAGGTGTAAAAATAAAAAGGACAAATTTGGTTGATTCAATAAAATTATTTCATCAAATATTGGCATTGGAAGTGGAGAAAATTTTAAGGAACATACAAAATAACTTTGAAGTCAGCATGTTTCATAAAGTCAGAGCTGTAAGATCAATTTTTGAAAACTAATTGTATCATTAGATTTCAATTCTGAATTCTTGTTTACTATAAAATCAAAGATACAAGACATTTAGAAATAAAATTAGCTACGAATTACACATCTTCCATGTTGCCAATGTTGTACAGCCTACGCTAATGGAAAGAAATAACATTGTCATGAGTGGAAAAGCTTAGTACTGCTAAGTTATAATTTTTCTCCAAAATTATTTTTAGCTGTAAGGCAATCTCTATCAACATTTCAAAGCAGTATCTTTTCATGAACTGACATGTTGTTTTTAACAATCCCATGCACACTCACATGTGATAGCATAGCAAAGGGTATCTTCAAGAGAAAAGTTTGAGCTTTATACGCTGTAGAATTTCTAAACTCCTTATAAAGCTACAGTGTATCGAGCAGCACAGCACTGATGCAAAGACATATAACTAGATCAGTGGAGCAGCATAGGAGGGATAGAATTAAGTTCACACCTATAAGTCATAAGGCAACTTAGAGGGGGAAGAAAACTTTTTGACAGATGGTGATAGAAAAAATAGTTCTTGTGACTCATCCCGATGGCTGACACTGACAACAGTTCTACAAAGCACTGTATATGGTTCCAAAGTTAATCCTGAGGAAATTTGACCTTGGAAAATAAAGTTTCGTTAGACAGGTCTTGCTTTAACGTGCCCTTGATCACCCAGCAGAAAAACTTAATTACAAGGCATAAAATACAGAGCTAGATTAGTATGGTGAGCTGTAAGAGGCTTAAATCAACAGACCTCAACATTGCCAGTTTCAGCAGTAACCCACTGCAATTATGAAACATTGGACTATGTATACAACTACTTCCTCCTAGTTCAAAGAGAAGAAAACCTTTTCTTCTTTTTTTTTTCTGAACCAATATTGATTAGACAATTTGTCATGTCTGCACCCTGTGCTCTATATAACTTTTCTGAGGACAATAATATGCAGTATGTCAATTATTGCGAGTGTGCTACTAACATGTTTTGAAACTCTCATATTGTCATCTCATATTAAAAAGTAATAATAATAATAATAATAATAATAATAATAATAATAACAATAATGCCGGGCGTGGTGGCGCACGCCTGTAATCCCAGCACTTGGGAGGCTGAGGCAGGAGGATTGGTGTGAGTTTGAGACCAGCCTGGGCTACAAAAGTGAACTCAAGGCCAGCCTCAACTGCATAGAGAGACCCTGTCTCAAAAAGACAAAAAAAAAAAAAAATAATAATAATAATCAAAAAATAGTTCTAAAATATTGAATCTATTGAACATCTCCTACCTCAGCCCATACAAAAAATTAGCCCAACTACGTTTTAGAGCCTTGAGCTGTAGGTAGAAACTAAAACCATTATGAGAATAAGATTTTAAATGAACTGAATTCTTTTAAAGAAAAGCATAGAATTTCAAATAAATAAAATCAACTTCACTAAAACCAAGTCATCTTATTAAAAATATCACCATTATTCCAGTGACGCTTCTCTTGTTGCTGAGACAAATATCTGACCTTCAGAAGGAAAATTTTATTTCCAAAGGCAGAGTAACACATGGCACAGAGCAACCTTTCATGGAAGCAGCAACTAGCAGAGAAGAAAGGGAGGAGTAGGGGCAATGATGGCTACTGAGAGGAAGTCTTCTCTTGTCTCTCTCATGTTACATTCAGGCTGTCTGCCCCAGGTTGGGTGTAGCACTCATACCCATGGTAGCAGCAGACTCATAATCCCAGCCTTGGATCATGAATTAATTACAAACTGTAGAAATGCACCTCAACAACTCCATGAGTCTTTGGGGTATAGATACAAACAAGCCATTACAAACACTACTATGAAAGATGAAATTATTGGCAAAATATAGCCTTAAGGAGTTCGCATCTAGAGTAGGCCTTGGTGAATCAATTACAAAAAGGCAGTCTCTCCATTAAAATATAGCAAACTGCTCTTGAATAGTTAAAAGAGATATGAATAGCCCTCGGCCCATGAAAAAGATGTTCTATATCACTAATTACCAAAAGTTAAAACAAAATGGTTTTCTACATCCATCAGATTGGCTAAAATAAAAATAAAAGGCTGACAAGAAGCCTGTTCAAGTTTTCTCAGGGAACTTGAATTTCCTGAGAATTCGGTAATATCGAATTCTCCTTCACTGTTATTAGTGGTTTTACAAAGTTAAATAGACACCTCAATTTTCAGTCAGAAAGCCTACTCCAAAATAATTACCAAGAAAAGTGAAAACATGTGCATATAAGGAAATTTAAAAAGTGAATTTCCACAACACTTTTATTCATAATAGCAGGAAATTATTTTAAAAATCAAAATATCTATCATAGGAGAATGAGAAACAACCATGACATTGTCATACTTTGGAATACCTCTCAACAATTAAAATGCACCTTGGATAGATACAAGACTTATATGTATTCTAGAAGGTTTATACACAATGGAACCCATTCTCCTCAATGGCCCTGTGCACCTTGTATGATTTCATTTCCATAAATGTCAAAAATAGAGAAAATGTGTCTTTGATGATAGAAAACAGAGCAATAGCTGTCCCTACAAAGAAATGGGATGAATCAGAACACTAGTGGATTGGATGACACAAATGTTTACCTTCATTCAGGCACTGGATATGGAGTTTTGGAGGCTTAGGGATACTCATCAAATTAGACTTTTAAGACATGTGCATCTTACCATGTGCAGTTATCACTCCACGTATAAAATGCTTCAGCAGGGCTGCTGTGACTCCTATGACAATTGTTGTAAGATCTCTGTCATGGGGATGGAAGAGGTAATGAGTCTACTTCTTCCTGAGCATTGCACTTCTCACCAAAAGCAGCAGGCACTTCGTAGTTAGTACTGAGTCTGAAGGGTTTCACTATGTAGAGCAGACTGGTAGTGATCCTCCTGTGTGCAGCCTCCCGAGGGCTGCGATGACAGGCATGCACTGCCATGCTCAGTCTCAATCACTGTCTCAGTGCACCCTGGGAGCGGGGCCAGCACGACATGCTGAGTATCCAACCCAGGCTGTCCCTGCCTAAACAGATGCTTTAATCTGCTGAGCTATGTAGCTGGCACTGCACCAGACACTTTGAACAAAGCCATAAACTCTTTCTTGTGACTGTGGTTTACTGTTGCTGCACTCTATGCTGCTAGGTGGGCAGGTATAATTCTTATCCAACCGTTAGCGCAACCCTGCTACTCACCAGCATTAATGTACACACTAATGACCATCACACCTTAGAGGCAAAAGAGAACGCTGATCTAATTAACACAATTAGGCCATCTTTTTAAATTAAAGAAAACATGCATGTATTCTAGCCACTGACACTTCTTTTGCTCTTATGATATACATATAAAAAAGCCATTACATGTAAAATATTTTATAAGAAGTATCTTTTCTGGCAAGCAAATTCTCCACAACGTCACCATCAAAATGATAGCTATTTTGATGAGCATTAAAATTTTCCCCTTCTTACTAGAACACCAAGAAGATTATGGAGTATTAATTAAATGTAATTAATTAGTATTATAATGAGTAAAATATAAATTCAGGAATAAAAGGAGAAAGTGGGAGAGAAGACAAAGAGATCCTCACAAACTGTTAAGGTTTGCTTACAAAATGTTTACACTAGGACCGGTGAGATAGCTTAGTGGACTAAGCCCTGCTTAGGCAAGTACTAGAACCGGGGTTCAATCCCAAGCACCTCATGAAGCACGAGCCCCAATGCTGGATGTGCTGAGCTGTCCACTGAGACTGGACGTGGTGGCACATGCCTATGACTGCAGTGCTGAGGAATCTGAAAGCAGGAAAATCATAGCAAGACCTTGTACCAAATGCATTGTAAAAAAAAAAATTTTGCACTTAAATTGTATCAGAATTGTAATAAATGAGAAATTGGTCTTACTTGGTCTCAACCTCAGATACTGTAACATTAAAAGTGATTACTATACTATGAGTTACTAACAGTTATTTATCAATGACCTTTTGTCAAGTTTACCTACTAATAGTTATTTATAAATTTAATTGACAATTGACAATTGACAATAACCTGAACACTATCCCCAGCACTATACATATTGTAGCAGTAAAATAAAAAAAAACATGCTGTTCAGTCCCCTCTGAAAAAGAATACAAATAATTTTATTATTCACCTGAACATTACAAATAAATTGAAAGAATATTTATTAATGTTTAATAAGAATCTTAAGTGCATGAAACATGCATAGAAAGAGGGTATTGTAGTATTTTTCAGATACAAATTTCAGATGTAAATTTCATCTACAATTTAGAGAGCAAGTGTCAACAACATAATGAATTTTCAGTTGATAGAATTTATATTAAAATATAGAAAACAATGTGAGGTATTATCTTGCTATGTAATTCAGATTGGTTTTAGACTCACTACATAGCCCAGGTTAACCTGGGGTTTGCAGCAATGCACCTGCCTCTGCCCCCAAGTGCTGCAGTTATTGGTATGTGCCACCACATCTGGCTTGACAATATATAAGCTTTATATTTTGAGCTTATGTAGATATAAACTCTTGCGAGTAGACATGTCTAATAATTTAATAGAATTTAGTGTTTTTCTGTCTTTTAAAATGAACTTTGTTTTTAGTGCAGATTACATAGTTTCAAAACAAAACTGTAATGTCCAAAGATCTCCCACACATCTTCTGTCCCTCCCCCTGATTTAAAATGCCTGTCTCATTATTAGCATCCCAGAATAAGGGTATATTTGTTACAGTCCATGAACCTACACTGATACATAGTGATCACACAAAGTCCTACATTAAAGTGCATCCTTGATATGGTACATACCTTGAGTTTGAACAAGCTGATAATGATGTGTACCTGCCATCACAGAATCACAGAGAATAGTTTCATTATCCCATATGTCTTCCCATAATCCTTCCTTTGTTCCTAACCCTGGATAAGCTCTGATCTTTTTGCTATCTCTGTACTTCCACCTTTTCTAGGGTGACATAGGTGGATTCATATAATTTATAGGCTTTTTGTGTTGGCTGGCTTCACATACTAAAGGCACTTAAGTTTCTTATGTGTCATAGTTTGGAACAGTCATTGTTCTTTAGCATCGAGTAATTTTACACTGCCTGGATTAATGCACCTGATTATGTATCCACTCCCTGTAGGACATATTGGTTACTTCTGAGTTTGAGGAAATGTCTGTAGAGTTGCTGTAGATAACCACGGGCTGGCTTTTGTGTGGACAGACATGAACTGCATTAGGTAAACATCAAGCATCTTACTGCCGGATCAGGACGGAGGTATACTTATTTCATGGAAAGCTGCTCAATTACTTTCCAAGAGGCTCTGCACTGTGCTTTCCACCAGTTATGAATGGTCGTGCCTCTCTCCCAACATCCTCATCAGCATTTGATTTCAGCTTTCTGTGTTTGGGTGGTTATCCTTGATTTGTAGTGGCCTTTCATTTTTGGTTTAATTTGCAATTTCCTGATAATGTATGACATGAAGCATATATATATATATATATATGTCATTTGTATGTAAGGATCTTCTTTGTTGAGGAATCTGTTCCAGTTTTTGGCCTATATTTTAATCCAGATAGTGTTGAATTGTAAAGCCACAAGACATGAGGTCATAGTAACATACACAGAAGTCAGTCACTTTCCTATATGCTGACAAAGAACAAATGGAGAAAAATGAAGTACCCTGGCATGGATATAATAGCAATGTCACAAGATGGAGATGAGAAATGCTACAAAACTCTGATGGAAAATTGAAGTACACAAACAGAGAAAGATGCTCTGTTTATGGACAAATAAACTTAATATTTGCAGTGTATTAATTTTCCAAATTGATTTCAATAGATTCCCAGTTGAACTATACACAAACTATTCAGTGTATGTCAATAAAGTGATTGTAAGTTTTATATAAATATATATTCACTATAAGGCAGCCTGAGTCAGGCTCCGCCACCCTGAAAAAAAAAAAAAAAACTTCTCAATGATTGTTCAGGGAGATAGCTCAGTAGAATAAGCACTTGCCTGGGAAGGACAAGGTCTTGAGTTCAACCCCTGGTATGGCAAAAAAGAAAGTTTTATATAGAGAAACCATCCACAATAGTAAACACTACTGGCAGAGAAGAACGCAGATGGAAGATGGACACAACTTAATTTCAAGGGTTAGAAGAAATCTTCACAACAGAGACAGTGTAGTATTGGTTCAAGAACACATGAATAGGTGAACAGAAGAGAATTACAAGAAGAGTTACGGACTCATTGATAGAGTAGCAAAAGGATAATAGTGAGGAAAGTCAAACTTTCAATACTTGCGGTTCATATTAGACACATCCATTATACCCTTCCAAATGAATCAATTAAAAATGGGTCATAGAGCCGGGTGTGGTGGCTCACGCCTGTAATCCCAGCACTTGGGAGGCTAAGGCAGGAGGATCGCTGCGAGTTCGAGACCAGCCTGGGCTACAAAAGTGAGCTCAAAGCCAGCCTGAACTGCACAGTGAGACCCTGTCTCAAAAAAGCCAAAAAAAAAAAAAAAAAAGGGTCATAGACTTATTTGTAAAATTCAAATTTATAAATCTCCTAGAAGAAAGCACGTAAGTGTACATTTTTTTATGAAGGAAAGAGTGTCAGCAACCACTGGGCTGTTAGTGCCCATTAGGTACAACACCAAAGGTAGAATGCTGTAAAGAGAGCATTGGGCTGGGCTTTATTAAAATTAAAAATTTCTGTCCTGAAAAAACAATGAAGTAAAGAATAAAAAGACAAGCCATAGACTTGGGGTAAATATATACAAAATACCCAAGAGATAGGCTTCATTTTTGGTGCATCTTACATTTCCTTAAAAACTTGAACAGAGAGTACACAGCTCCCATACACAGCCTTTCCCTTTCCCTCCCATACACAGCCTTTCCCTACTGGTAATATCATGCGTTAGTGTGTCATCTTTCTTCAGCTGATAAACCAATGTTGATGAATTATTAACTAACTTCATTCTTTTTTAAATTTCATTCTTTACATTAAGGTTTCCTATTTCATGTGTATTTCTTTGAACTTTGGCAAGTGAGTAATGTCATGTACGTGCTAATAAAGAATTGAGAATAATAGTTATTCTGTCATAAAAACTACCTATATCTCCACTCTCCTTCCTTCCTTTCCACCTTACTCTCTCAACTCCTGGACACTCTTCATCTTCTTACCCACTCTACAGTTTGCCTTTTATAAATATCTTAGAGTTGGAATCTATAGTAGGTACTTTTTTTTGAGACTTTTAATTATTATTGTTATTATTATTATTGTTACTATTACTCTTGGTACATGCCACCACATGAAGCTCTCACTTTTCTCCATGGGAGAATTCTTCACTTCATGAACACACAACAGTTTATCCTTTTAGCTACAGAAAGCCATTTTGGTTACTTACAGGGTTTTTTTTTCACAATTATGACTAGGGCTTGTATGAACCTTCACATTCCAGGAATTATACGGAAAATCATCGCAACACATTCAGCAAAATAACAAGCTGCATAACTGCCCAATATGGCTATCATTTGCTTAGAAGAAGATCGACATCTACAATAGGTGTACAGTTTTGTCTTCCAGCTGACAAGAAGCAGCACAGTCTGTGGCTCCACATCCTTGTCAGCCCTTGCTGGTCTTCATGTTCTGGATTTTAGTCGTGCTGAGCACTCACAGAGTACCTCACTGATATCTTAATTTGCCTTCTCGTAATGACAGGGGACACAAATGTGTTTCTCATGCTCACCTGTCCGGTGTACACCTTCTCTGATAAGATATCTGTTTAGAAATTGCACCTATTTATTAACTGGACTGTTTATTTCTTATTATTGAGTGTTCAGAATGCTTTAAAACTTTGTGTACCAGTCCTTTATCAGACATATGTTTTTCTCTTGATATGTTCTCCAAAGCTGGAAGTCTATAGCCTGTCTTGTATTAGTAATTTCCTTCACAGACCAGATATTTTTAACTTTAGCGCAATCTATCTTTTCTTGCTTTCTTTCATGAGTCATATGTTTGTTATCATTCATTGCTGCACTCAAGGTCACTGAGATTGGAGCCTATGTTATTTTTTTAGAAGTGATTAATTTTTCGTTTTACGTTTAGTTCTGATTCATTCTGACATACATCTGGTAAAAGGTGCAAAATCAGCATTTACATTCTGTTTTGGCAAGTTTCTCTCCAGTTATGATAATGTTTTTGAGCAGGTTGTCTTTCATTATCTAATGGCCTAAGCTTTGCTCTCAAAGACAAACTGTCTACTTTGTGGCTCAGTGTCTGCATGCTGTAACCAGTTCCAATGATCTCTTCATCCATTTTTCTCATCAATACAACACTATCCAGATTGTTGTAGGGTACCCGTAAGTTTTGTGTAAGGTGAGTGGTACAACTTTCTCTTTGCACTATGATGCTAGCTATCCTGGCTATTTTTCCTATTCTTAGGAGCCTTAGAATTAGTCTGTCAACATCTCTTCAGTATCTGTCTATGTGTTGAGTGAGATTGCACTGAACATATAAATCAAGCTAGAAAGAACTGGTACCTTAAAACAGTGAATCTTTTAGCCTCAGATATACAATATCCATTTACTTAGAACTCTTTTGAATTCCTCCATCAAAGCTCTAGTTTTCCTTATGTAAATCCTACATACATTTTATTAAATTTATGCCTGAGTATTTTATTATTTTGGGTGATAATGTAAGTCATATTGCATTTTGGTTTTCAAATTCCAGTAATTAATTTCTGGCACATAAGAAGACAATGAACTTTTATATGTAACTCTTGTATCTTACTATCTTAATGTAATCAATTGTTAGAACCAGGAGCTCTTTTTTATTGTAGATGTTTTGGAATTTCCTACACAGAGAAACATGCCATTGGTTAACAATGACAGTTATTTTGCTTTCTTCTTTCTTTTCAAACTAGTCACCTTCTGCTTCTTTTGTGTATCTTCTGGCACTAGCCAAGACCGTCAGTCTCAGTAGCAGTGGCAAAGGAATCACCCTAGC
Organism: Myocastor coypus; assembly: GCA_004027025.1. Classification (NCBI taxonomy): domain Eukaryota; kingdom Metazoa; phylum Chordata; class Mammalia; order Rodentia; family Myocastoridae; genus Myocastor; species Myocastor coypus. Next base: position 138,530 of record PVJA010000391.1, on the reverse strand, counting down.
CTTATTCTCTCTTCATAAAGAAGCATCCAGTCTCACTGTGAAGTTTGCTTTTAATATTACTCTTGCCTTTTCACACATAGGCTTTCCTCAAGTCGGAGCTCTCCTCCATCGCTACCTTTGAGAGAGCTTTCATCACGGCTGGGTGATGGCTTTTGCGACTTTATTTTTCTGTGTTTACTGAAATAATGAGTTTTCATCCTTTCTCCACTAATATGATAGAGTCTAAATTTCATTTTTAAATATTGAAATGTCATTTATAGCTACAATAGAGGTTTAGCAATTTTATTTTCTTCAAATTGTTAGATTGTCTCATTTAGTTTTCTCTTCAGATTCATTTCTCCAATTTTACTGATTTACACTCTAATTTTGATTTCCTTTCTTCTGATTATCTCATTCATTTTGTTCTTTTTTGTGTTTCCAAAAGAAGAAACTTGGTTACTGGTGTGAGAGCTTTCTTTTAAAAAACAAAACAAAAAAAAAGTATAGAATTCAACATCATTAATTTCCCTCTAAATGTTTCTTCTAGTACATTTTGAGAGTTTTGAGAAAGTTGAATGTTCCTTTTCATTTAGTTCAAAATATTTATAATTTTCCATTTCTTGCCTCATGTGTTATTTATAAACATATTTTAAAATTTTCAACTATTTGGGAATTTTGAAGCTATCTTACTTTTACTCAAGTCTGGTTCAGTTCTACTGTTTTTAGAAAACATTGCTGGTCTGATTTCTCTTATTTAGGGTTTGTAAAGGCATGTCTTATGAAACAATGCTGTCTTTATTGCAGGGTGTTACATCTGCACTTGGGTACGATGCACTCAATGTAGAATGAGGTGAATCAAAACATAAACTAGATCTATTTGCTCTGGGTTTCGTGCAGTTGTTAGTCTTACTGATGTTTTGCCAGATGTATCTCTCAGTTACTTCTAGAAGACTGTTGAGGTCTTCAAAAATAGTAGATTTGTCTATTTATCCTAGCCATTTTTTTACCTTTGTGCTATGTGATGTTAGCTGCATACTTATTAGAGTCTTCTTAAAGAACTGATCTCCATGTTATGTTGTAATATCCCTCCATATATCACAATTTCTCTTGATCTCAAGCATATTGGCTAAAATTAATTAAACTCATATTTTTCTCTCATTTACTATGAGCATGACATATTTTTATTTCTTTATTTTTCAGTTATCATTGTCTTTTAACTTAAACTGAGATCCTCGAAGCCAAATACATGTTTTCCTTGACTTGGTCTATTTGGGTCTTTCGCATTTAAAGTGATCATTGGTATAACTAGGTCAATATCTACTGTATTTGCAATTGTATTTTAGTCATAAATGTGTTTCTTTTGTTTGCCTTCAGCTCTATTTTACATTCTCTTAAACTGGAGAAACATTTAAAGGAAGTTATCATTTCATTAGATTGCCTTTCTTTCCTTAGTGTCTTAGTTACTTTTTTCTAGTTGCTCAGACAAAATTCCTGACACCCAAGATTAAGGAATAAAAGGTTTATTTAGCTCGCAGTTTGTGGAGGTTTTAGTCTATAATCAGCTAGCTCCAAGGAAGGGTGACACGGCACAGGGGCACAGTTCAAGGTGGCAGAAGACAGCAAAAGCAACAAGGGTAGAACAGAGAAGGTAGGGTGAAGCAAGCCTCTTCCTCCCCTATGTTCTATGTAGGCTACCCGTCCCACGGTCTCCTTGCCCTTCTCTTCCACAAACTCAATGTGTTTCCTAAGTAAGGATGCTGGCCCTGGCTGAGTTGCTCAGCTAAACTTTTAAACTTCTCAAGTTGATAACAATGTATCAACCATTGCGTTACTTTATGAGTTGCACTTATTTTAACACGAATTTATTGGTTGCTTTAGAATTTATACTTTGATTTGATAATATATATTTACCTTTACACACATATATGAAGAAAATTTAGTAAGTCTAAGTCGATTTTATGGATAGCACTCTTCATCATGAATAGTCCAAATTCCTTTTAATAGAATATTCCAAATCCCTTTTTCCTATCTCTTACTACATTGCATATACTGATGCTATCAAATATTTTAAACAAATGCTTTTCATCATCTGAATAATAAAAATTAAGGCAATTTTATATTACCTTCATTTATTCCTTTTTAACGCTCTTTCTTTACATAGTTCCAAGATTCTGACACAAATATTTTCTTTCCTCTTGAGAACCTCTTAATATCATTTCCTGTAAGGAAGAACTAATGATGCTATTTCTCCGAATTTTTGTTTTTCTGACCAAGTCTTCATCTCCTTTTCATCATGAATAATAGTTTTGCTGATCTGTAGGTCCGACATGGGTGCCTTTGCATGCGTACATGGGATCAAGTCCACTGCTTCATCTCTGCTTGCTGACATGCTTTCTGAAGGGAAACCCTACCATTTCTTGTTATTTGTCTTCCCTACCTCCAGCTTCTTTCAAGATTTTCTCATTGATTTTCCTAAATTTGAAAGGGGGTATGATTGTGTTTAGCATTTGGGGTGTTTTTTCTGGTACGGTGACTATGTTTCCTGTATTCACACTATGGTATACATCATTAATTTCTGGAATTTCTCAGTGATTTTTTTCCGTCGTTGCCCTGCTTTCTCTTGATATCTCTATTATGTCCATGTTAGGCCTTCTGCAATTATCCCAGAGTTCTTGATAGTCTGTTTTTCTGTCCGCTTTAGCTTTCAAGTTTCTACTGACCTATATTCAAGCTTATTGATTTTTTTTTCCTTGGCCATGTACAATATAGGTAAGCCCATCAAAGAAATTTTTCCTGTTCCAAATGTTTTGATTTCTGATGTTTTGCTGTTATTTCTTTCTCAGACTGTCTATATTTCAGCTATATTACCTATTTGTTCTCAGTTATTGGGTTTAGAGTCTTTGACAAATAAATCCTAATTATTTTATGTTCCCAGTGTGATCATTTCAAAATCTCTGCCACATCTGAGTCTGGTTCTGCACTTATATGGACTCTTCTAATTGCCTTATATTTTTGTTGTTATTAAAAGCTAACCTGAACAGAAGGACTGAACCATGTGGGGTTTAGTATGATGTTTTGTGTTTATTTGGCTTAAGAGTTTTCCTGTGTGCTTGTTTACCAGAGCTGCTATACCTGAAACTAACACTGCTCTTCATTTCCTTGCTTGTGTCTCCCCTGGTACAGTCTCACTTACAAACTCTGCTGTCGAATGGGGCCCGACAGAATGACCTCTGGGACCCGACTTGTCCCTGGCCCATTGCTCTCTGGCTCTTTGGCCTCTCTGGTGCCAATGCTGTAGGTGAGCAGGTCTGCTTCATCACACAGTCTCTGACAAGATGATCAACCTTATCCCAGCTGCACAGCGAGGGCACACGCCATGCACTGGGATTATGGGCCCCAATAGGCTCTCCTCTTCTCAGTTAATGCATGGTGGGTGTTTCGCTGCAATAATAAGAAGCTGACCAGCACAAGCCAAACTCCTCTGTTAACCTACAGAAGGTGGTGGAGGTGGTGCTGAGCCACGCAGAAGGAGACATTCTCCCACTCTGGGCTTGGGTCTTGCTCTTACACTCTGTGATCCTGACCTGTCTCCTTCCATTGCACGTGCTTCTGAGCGAGTTTGACTTCCCCTGTAGGTGAGGTAGGAAGGCTAGTGAGGGCTGGAGTTGAGTATTTTCTTTCCTCAAGATCCGTTATGCCCTGGTAAATCTCATGTTAGCTGGACAGTGCTAACATAACCACCCTCCTGGAGGACAGCCCAGCTGTCAGACCGCAGCTCTCCAGCTGGCTTCTCAGTGCTGGTTTTCCTTCTCCCTGCAACTAACGTCAGTGACAATAGACTCTCTCTGGCCCTGAGGAGCTGGTGGGGCTCCCAGCAGCAGGACTCCTAAGAGTTGGTTCTGTTTCTTGTTTGTTTTGTTCTGATCTCCCAGGCTGTGGCAACGAAAGAGTTCCACCAACACCTCCTGGCAGAGTCTCTTCCCAGTGTGCCAAGAGTCCCCTAGACAGGCTGCATTGGTTGGTTTCTCCTTTTGGGAGGGGTTGACAGTTTTTTCGGAGACTTTAATTCTCTGATGGCTCAAATAATTATTTTTCTTTTCAGTTTATTCACGTTCTTTCTTGCTTTGAGTATGGGCATGACAACTTCCAAATTCTTATTGTGTTGGACCAGAAACTGAAAGTCTTCATAGACCTTCTTCTGACACATTTTTTTTCAGTGTGTGTTTGGGGTACACAGTGATTACTTTCCTTGTGGGGAATGAGTACACACACATAAAACATCTTACTCCCTTTTCTTCATTTGTTTCCTTCACCTGTGAGGTAAAACTAGTGAAGAACGGCTTATTTAACAGTAATTCCAATGGACATTCTGATTTCTGGTCATTCTTATAAATTAAAGGCTTGTATCAGTGAACCCAAAATACTTTCGTTCATGCCTGTGAATCTATAACTCATCAGTTTGCTAATAATTTAAAGATAATACATAGTACATAACTTCATTTCTCTTCAAATTAAATGATTTCCCCACAATTTGTAAAGAACCACCAAGTAATACTTATACTAAGAACTTATGCTCATTTCATTATGTTTAAAACTTTAAAATATTATATATTTTTATAAAAATCAGAAGCTGTTATTTATGCTTTTTAAATTTTATTTAACATTTGGATTTGACATTAGTTAAGAAGCAATGTTGAAAAAAAAAAAAAAAAGAAGAAGCAATGTTGGGGAAAGTATATTTATCCTATACAAATTCTCTTTCCCCTTGGAAATGGTAACTGTAATTTATCAACAATAATTTTATTATCACCTTCAATCTTGGAGAAAAGCCCTAAAATCATGCCAGAAATTTTATACAAATTTTGGCTCAGGGATAAATAATTTTGGGGGGTGTAGAGCTAGCCAGCTCACTGTACCCTGAGGGATTGGTATGTGGTGCAAGGGATCAAACAGAGGTCCCTGCACTTGCTAAGCTTGCCTTAAGCAGGCACTTCAGCCTGCTGAGCTATCTCACCAGCCCATGAGTGATGAATTTTGAAGTTATCTCAATACAGCATTCAGCTCACCACAAAACAGTCTTGGTGCCAACAATTCATTGGCAATGGATGTTGTTTCCCCCCTGAGAATCCATTCCTCTGATTTCAATACCAAAAACTGGTCAGTATTGCATCGCTCAATATATTAGCTGTGCCTCAGGCATTTGGGCTATATTGGGCAATATATTATAAGAAATTAATTTATTATATAAAGTGCAACTGACACAGTTTAATTTATATATTCAATTTCCAACCGAATTCAGGCAGCTATGTTTCCTTCAGAGACCCTTTCTTCTCTGTCCATCATTCATTTTCTCAGTATGCCAAAGTGTGAACCAAAAGCAACTTTTTTTTCTTACTTTCTTAATCCAAATTTTAATCTTGGAAAACAAATTGTTGTGTCAAGTAAGAATGATGAAAGGAAAAGCTATAAACTCTGAGTTGTACACAAACTAACATAGAAGTGGGCCCTGGGTACCGTCTTTACTTTGATACAGTGCAATACTCCCCATGTAGTGCAAGGCCAGCGTTCTTGAAGAGAACCCTGTGCCTAGTGTTGACCTTTCCAAGGAGCCAGGGACAACCTTTTTCACAGATTAAAGGGCCATAAAAGTGCTAGCTCAGCCATTGCCAGAAGCACTAACTGAACTTCTAAAAAGAATTATTTGCCAAAAAAAATTGTGGGTTTAGATGAGTTTCTGCAATATGCACCACTCTTAACAGGAGAAAGTAGAAGGGAAACACCTGAAATCAGCTATTAGGTAAAATGAATTAACAAGAGTGGCTGGGTCCCTTCCTCGTGGGCTGTGTTGTGTTATAATTTTGCCTTAAAAACCTTCCTTCAGCAGGACTCTGCCTTTTAACTTTCAACATACTCCTACAGTTAAGCTGCTCTGCTCCATGCTGAAATAGCTGTCCACAGCTGCTGTGGATTGATTTATCCCCAGATAATGACTGCAGCCCGGGAGCAAAAATGTCACTGTGGAACTCTTCAGCAATATATGGTGTGTTTAGCCTAACAGAACTTGACGCAACCCTATCTTCTTTCTTTTTAAATTTTAAAAAGAAAACAAAACAGAGATTTAACTTGTAGTATTTGCATTTGCACAGATTTGTAAAGGAAGTTTGAGTTTTATTTAATATGTGATTTTTTTAACCCTACAATGTTAAAAAAAAAAAAAAAAAAAGACATGGCCTCATAGTGTTTTGGAGTCTATAGGAAAATATCATGGTGCCCAGAGTGAGGTGCATCCAGGTACCAGACTGTGCCAGACCCACATTTTTCTCAGAGAACTGCAGTTCAAGCTAACTCAGGCCTCAAGAGGCATCACATGGGTCCTTGCAATAACAGAAAGCTCAGCTAGAAAGGATGCAGTGAATGAGAACTAATCTTTTAAAATCAAATTCCTTCAAGAGCCTTTAAGCATTGTAACTATGTCACAGATCCATTCGTAAAACAAACCTAGATGGTGGAACCTATCAATGAAAGATTGCATTTTTCAAAATATGAACACATTATTATATTTATTATGTACAAAGAAAAATACTGTATTCTGGATTAATTTTTTTGATTTGACACTTCAAGGATCTTTGCCAAAAAGAATTCCCTGAAACACCCACTCAGAGCAGAATCATACTGCCTTTATATGTGTAAGACCATTTCAGGTGCAGAGCCATTGTTTATAAAGCCTTTATATGTCACTTATTTCAGACCAAAGAGAACTTTCTTACTAATATATAACACACAATTGAAGATATTAATCTGAGTTAGAAAAAAAAAAGATGCATTCCAGACTTCAGTGTTTTCTGGGAGAATTTCTAAGAGAATATTTCGAATAATTTTCTTGTTTTTGTTCTCAAGCAACAATTTACATGATACTCGGTGAGATAGCTCAAAGGAATAAGTGCCTGCTTAGGCAAGCTCAAGGACTAGAGTTCGATTCCTGGCACCACACCCCACTCAGGCTGCTAAGGGCATGCTGAGCCAGCCACTGAGTCTAGGTGTGGCGATGCATGCCTGTAATCCCAGTGCTAAGGAGGCTGAAAACAGGAGGACCACTATGAGCCCATGCTGCATAGTGAAACCCTGTGCCAAGTATATAAAAGAGGAAAAGAGAATCTGTTGATAATCTTAAAATTTCAGGCAAAAATAATTATATTACAGTCAAGCCACAAGATCACTAAAAACTACTAGTATGGATTGAAATATGAATTAGAGAAATAAACTAGGTCTGATTCTTATGAGTAAACCAACATTTTTATTTCTTTAATGGCTTTTGGGTTTTCTAAAATATTGGTTATTGATCCAGTTTCACACACAGATTGAGTTCAAATATTTTTAATGTCAACAATTTTATTAAAAGGGTCAAGTATTACAGAACATTTTTATATGTGCTAGTTTAAATTTCTCAAAACAATAAAATGTACTACGAATTTCATCAACATGTTCTACACTAGAAAAATTATAGTAATTTTCTAAAAGCAAAAAAGCTAATTATTTCAGATTGATTAAAGGTAGACAATCCCAACTTAGAGAATCTCTTAAATAGAATTACTTTCCTGCAGCAAGGTTCTAGGGCCATTCCTAATTCACATAATAATAAAAACATAATCGCAGATTTCAGTCTAAATGTAAGTTTTTACAAAGTAAAACTCAGAAAAATGAAAGAAATAACTGTAATGATAGATGTCAAAGAGAGAAATTAGGTCAGTAAATGGAGACATGGCAAGTGCATCATTTGACATCATATGTAAAGGAGCATTGGGTATTTACTGGAAAATAATTCTTAAATAGGAAGTTCATATACAAAGCATTAGTTTAAATCAGTGAAAAATAAGCAATTCTGTCAGAATTAACACATCTACATGAAAATCAGAGCATCATTCATTCTGTCTGTTCCTGACAAATTAACACATTTTCTGGGCACTGAATTCTGGGCTCTGCCTTAAGAGGAAGGGAGGTGTGGAGAGGCCATGGTGCAGAGAGGAGTGGCCAAGTGGAGGAGTCCGTTAAGCTACAGCACGCTGACAGGTTGACAGCGACTATCACACACATTTTAGTTTTGTTTCCTGAAACAAAAAAACCTTGCTCTATTCATAAATGTTTTCCACTTATTTCTTGCAGATAGAATTGGTTGTGAATCCAGTTGAGTAATTGCTGTATTTTAATTTTAATATATTGAGAGGTACATAACTACACATTTGCATATATTAAGAAAAATCGTTTTTCCTCTATATTGTAAACTACTATGAAATACCTCTCAGCAATAAGTGATTTATAACAAATATTGTTGGAATATCTAAATACATTAAATAATGTATTTATTTTGTGATTAATTTCACTTTTGACAAATAATCTTATTTCATCATTACAGATAGCAACTTGTAGGAATGAGGCAATCTTTGGCATTTTAATATATACATTACACACATTTTTAAATGTTGTTATGATGTTGAATCTGAAATAATGTGATTTCAGCCTTTAGCCCAAGTGCCATGTAATGGCAGCAAGGGGAAGGAGTCTGCCTGTCAGAAACAGAAATATCTGCCCTGGCTTAGGCTGTGCTGCTTTCTTCCTCTAAGTGCAAAGCACTAGGAATAAGAAGAAGAAGAAAAAGAAACACCAAAAACAAACACTCAACCTGTTTCCTCATCATCTGACAAACATATTCACCTACAAGGGAACCGCATCTCGTCCCTCCACCTCTGCGTTGCTCCAGACTGCAGGGGCCTAGCTCATGGGTGTCCACCCCTGAGTGTCAGGCTCTGATGTGTGTCTTCAGGTAGAAGCAATGCCTATGGCCATGTGGAAATGGCTGTGTAATGCTGTACTGATACCAGCCAAGTACTATGATGTGGTGTCGTTAGGAACATTATTCATCATTGATGAGCACATACCTTTTCTAGTGAAACACATACATTTCAGAAAGAAATGCATAGATCATTTACTGAAGCACATTTATTACAGCAAAATGTGTACCTTGACTAATAAAACACATAGATCATAGAATAAAATGATTATACTTACATTGAGCAGATTTAACCATTTATGAATATTCTGAGGACAAACAAGTCCTATTGAGCAGGTCAAAACTGAATTTACACATAAAAAGTAAAACACAAATGGATTAATTTTTATTATTTTGTGCTTGTTTTGCTGATTAAAACAAAGGAGTTTTATGTGTCTGTTGCTGTACATTTTCCTCTCAAATTACTTATATACAATTAAAAGGATATCGCTTTTAACATCCTTACCAGTGTGTTAAGCAGAATCAAATGTGAGTAGCAATGAGAAACTGAAATATGACATTTAGAAAAGGTAGGGGACATTTGGGGTGTCAATTTATTGTTTCCTTTCAGATGCAATTTAGCACTTGCATTCTGACACAATGGTATTTGAAGACCAGCAGCACATCCTGACACAATCTGCCTTGATCTGTAGTAACAAATGCCAAGAAAAGTCAGACATAGGATGTGTGCCAGTGCCCTGCCCCACCGGGGTCAGGAATAAACCATCAATTCTCACTGTATAAATTTGGTTAGCCCTGGCTCTCAGCAGACCTGAGGAATAAAGTGGATCCAGCGCTTTGTTTATGACCAAGGTATCCCTCAGCACACCTGGGTTTGACCATGACCCTAGCTCACCAGTACTGGGGATGGATGTGAATCCCAGACTCTGGCACAAATGAGAGCATAATTCACTGAACAAACAGCACACTGAGAGACTTGGTGAGATGGGCCTGGTATGCATTCTTGTTCTTCACCTGTCTGAGCCTGGCTTCTCTGGAAGCCATGCAGAATAGTCTTCACCAGGTGTGACTTTATTTTAAAAAGCAAAAATTAACTTACGGAATTGTTTTCTCCACTTTACTTCTCTTTGATCCTAGCAATACTTGAATTGAGCAAAGTAACAAAGGAGTAAAGGGAGAAAAGTACCCAAATGTGGAAAAAATGGTTCATTCCCCAAAGAAGCTAAGCAAAGCCTTTCTATGTGTATAATATAAAATTAGCACTTGTTCATTATTTAATGCAACATTTCAGCTCAAATTTCAATCAATCTATCTACAATCTAAGCAAGAAATTCTTAATCTTATTTCCTTTTAAAAGAATTTTTTTTTTTTTCTTGAGAACCAAAACATCATTTTAGAAAACCTGGCTGTACATATGATTATAACTGTCTTTGTGACTACTTTCTTTTCGAACTTCGACTTGAAAACTTGATAATATTCATTATATTTGAAAGTTACTGTTTTTAATCTTACTTGTAGTAGATTTCTATTCCATCTTCCATTTGTAGTCTGTTTACTCCTCTCCCGCATACTGTGCAGCCTAGCATCCTAGGACACAGAGGTGCAGGAGATAAAATTGGATTAACTAGAATATTCAATGGAATGTACAAAGGATTTTTCCTGAGATATTCCACTTTTCCTTATGTTATACAGGCTCATTTTATTATTCACTGAACCCTCCAGTGACCCTGAGATTTCACTATATAATTTATGTTTCCTGATACAATTCAATGGTGTAATCTTATGATTTATGTGCTTCATTTATAATTTGATCATCTCAGTACAATGCATGTTTTTCTACATGATTTATGTGCTTTATCCCATAATATATGTGTTTTGCTCTATGATATATGCGTTCATCAGTGATGTGTTATGGCACATGCTTGGGTGAGGAGGGAGAACAACGCATCCCCAGGAGAAGTCCGGAGGTTAATTGCAATCAATTCACCTTCCACACAATTACACTTCTATCCACAGGAGCTTGTGAACTGAGCAGGCTGAGCAGGGCAACATCAGGGAGACAAGGGTACCAATTTCTTTTTCTCCAAGATACCAGCCAAATCCAATTTCAGCACCAGATCAGGGAATCTGAGTCCAACACTTTGGTTTTTGCTGGAAAAAAAATATATGCATATATATATACATATAAATATATACCTATAAATATATATATATATACATATATATGTATATATATATATATATATATATCTTTCAGGTGCCATTAATCATATTTTCATCATCCTAACAGAACATGAGTCAAACTTCTTTTTTATAAAGTAGCTCTTAAAAGCAATACTTACTTAAGTATCTTATTGAAACAACTCACAATTTCCCATAAACACATTCAAACAATGTTATGTTAAACTCATGAATTCAACAAATCTCACTGAGTTCTGTCCAGCATTTTCATCTTCTGTAGACTTCTTTTCTGTTGTGATGACCCAGCCACTACTTAATCAGTAGAAGAGCAGAAAGCCCTCACTTTGTTCAGACACATATAAAATAGTCCAAAAGCTCCGTCAGCACCATATTTGCATTCTATGGTGGGTAACAGACAATAAGAGAGATAAGCATATAAAACAAGTCACATGGTAGATGAGGTTGTGATTTTTTTTTTTTTTTGTCTTTTTGAGACAGGGTCTCGCTATACAGTTGAGGCTGGTCCTGAGCTCACTTTTGTAGCCCAGGCTGGTCTCGAACTCGCACCGATCCTCCTGCCTCAGCCTCCCGAGTGCTGGGATTACAGGCGTGAGCCACCACGCCCGGCTGAGGTTATGATTTATACCGTGTAGCAAAAGAAAAGGAGAGTAAGAACTCCTGGTTGGGATGGAAATGTTTTTAAAGTTGAGTAGGTGCTCCATAACATCCTCCTGGGGTAAGACATGGAGCAAGTCAGCAGGAGGTGATAGAGGTAGCTGCTCTTGTGGTGCAAATGGTAAATGCAAAGAAGAGCAGGAAGTTCCAATGTGCCCTGGATGACCTGGGTAAAACCAGGAGACTTCAAGGAGGACAGGATAAGCAAGGTTAACTAGGGTAGAGAAAGGTGAGTCCGGGCAGTGGAAAAAGATCAAGTAGGGTGCTAGAAAGGATTCCAGGTCTCAGCACTCTCTTCAGATACTGCATTGGTGTAGGGTTGTGGGTAGACAAGCAGAGCCATGATCAAGGTGTGGCCAGGTTAGTACTTTAGCAGTGCCGATGGAATGGGGAAAAAAATTAAAATCAATGTAAATTGACTAATGCTCTGAAAGATTGCGTATGAAGTGTGAGAAAGAGAAGCCAATTTATTTCCAAGCACATTAAAGTAGAAAGACAAGGCCAAAAGCATACTGAGTATTTTAAGAATGTACTCACTTCACAATTAAAAATTAAGTACATGGGAGTGGACTATTCATAGGGAAAGGCTGCTGTGGTCATTCCCACATAACTAGAAACTTACTAAGGTACTGGGTTTTAGTTTTCTTAGTACCTGGTCACTTTGCAGTGACTCATTTTTGTATTTTTGTTGAAAGAGTATCTAGTGCTTTACTTTCCAATCTGAGTTAACCTCCACCTAGATAGACTTGTGTATATACCCTTGTGTACATGTGTGGTTATTTTCAATTCAATAAGAAAAATACAATGGAAAAATATGAAAGTCTGCAGTTGTTGGGTTTTGTTTTATCTAGTAAATTGAAATCATTTGAAGTAATTTGGTCCATGTTCTGTGCTTTTATTAGTGCATACTTGAAAGCAGTACTTTACAATGGGTAAAATAACATGCAAGCCCTGGATGCCAGCACAGTAAGTAAAGAGCTATGCAAGGGGAATTATGCAAGGTTTTGTTCTTAAACTAGAGGGTGGCTATAAAAATTGTTTCAAATTCATCTGCATGCAAACATCTCCTTAAAAGATGACATTTGTTTCCTGTCATTTATGTAATTAGACATTATATTTAGTTTTATGTTTCGTCTAATTTCTTTTCAATTTAAGTTCAATTCACGTCTTTATTGTCTCCAAGTTTATACATCTCCCATGTCTGAAAAAAAAAAAAAACTTTAAATACTTGAAATCTCTATCTTTGAGGAAGGCCACAGTCACCATTTTGGTGCCTGTATATAAGTTTGAGGAAAGGAAAGATGAGAAAATCTTGGTTGTTTTACACAGTTATAAAATTAGACAACGGATACTTCATTTTGCAGAGAACACTCTTGAAAAAGAAAAGTTGCTAATTGTGGCTTTGTGCATCATTCTTTCGAAATACTAATTATTTTAATTAAATTGATTTCCAAACAAAGATTTTTTTTAATGTACTTAGTACAGGCTCTACAGGGTCTCACTATGTAAATCAGACTTGTAGCGATTCTCCTGTTTTCAGCCTCCCAAGCACTGAGATTGCAGACGTGCACTACCACACCCAGTCTCAGTCAGTCTCAGCATGTCCTGCCAGCGGGGCCAGCACAGCATGCCAAGGAACGAATCCTGGTGGTACTTCAGTCTGCTGAGCTATCTGGCCAGCCCCAAACAAATATCTTGGAATTACTAGCATTGTGAATTTTGAAAAATAATTACTGATAGACTTACCGAAGTATTTCCAAATGCTTAAATAAAAAACCATTAACTGACAAATATAGGCCATTAAAAAGATATCAATATGGTTCCAAAGTTAATCCTGAGGCGATTGGACCTTGGAAGATACAAAAGATGAATGTTTTATTATACAGGTCTTGCTTTGACTTGATCACCCAGCAAAAAAAGCTTAATTATAAGGCATGAAATGCAAAGCTAGATTGGTGAGATGAGCTGTAGGAGGCTTGGATCAATAGCCTCCAACGTTGCAAGTTTCACTGGTGGCCCACTGCAATTGTGAAACATTGGACTGTGTTAGCATCTGCTTCCTCTTAGTCTCTTAGTTCAAGGAGAAGAATTCTTTTTTTTTTTTTCTTTCCTTAGCAACATCAAGAGGAAGGTGGGTCATGCTCATATGCTGTGCTCTGTATAACAATTGTGAGGACAGTGTGCAGTGTGTCAACTGTTAAAAAAAAAATTAATGCTTATGGAAAAATGTTGATGTTTAATTGTTTAATCAATTTTATACACTGATATCTATTAATCTAAACTGATCCAATGATGAAAATATGTAATATAGTCACTATTAAATTTTTAAAAATAAAATAAATAAAGATTAAAAAAAGATATCAGCATCTTTCTTTAAAATTACAGTATGTAAATAACATGAAAGATAATAGGTAAAATATATGAAAGTATGTTTTGTTTATATTTGTTTCTTTTTGTTATGGAATACATAAGCATGCCCAAATATACTTTAAATGGGTCATTGTGTGTGTGTGTGTGTGTGTGTGTGTGTGTGTGTGTGTGTGTGTGTAGAATCATCATAACTAAGATTTTCCGGCTGGTGAGATAGCTCAGCAATATAAGAGCCTGCTCTGGAAAATGGAGGGACCAGGATTCGGTCCCCAGTCCCACATGCCATGCTGGCCCTGCTCCTGGGGTGTGCTGAACCAGCAATGGATTCTGGGTATGGTTTACAGAAAACACTCTTGAAAAAGAAAAGTTGCTAATTGTGGTTTTAGCCATAACTCTAGTCTCAGCACTGGGTAGGCTGAAAACAGGAGGATCACTATGAATTTGAGCTGTATAGTGAGACCCTATACCAAATACATAAAATGAAAAATAATATAAAATAAGATTTTGATGTTTCCTCATTTTGTTGTATTTAAGCACATAATTTCTAGAGCACAATTCCAGTGTGTATATTCTACATGGTCTCATTGGATAGAGCATGTAAATTTCATATCATTAATCTCTTTCCTTTTATACTTGAAAAATAATGACAACAAAAATTAAAGAAAGGCCATGTGGACCAATAGTGATTTAATGGAAAAAAATTCCTCTTTCTTCTAAGAAAGACATTTAAGAAAAGGAAGGAGCTAAGGTATTCAAGTTCCCATTTGAAAAATATAATTTGAGTACTTCCTATGTCTAATTAAATTTTCAGTTCTTTAAAAAATGAATTAGGTGCCCTATTCAAGAATGTGCTTATTAAGGGATTGAGTTTTTGTTTGTTGTTTGTCTTGGCAGTGGGAGCGAAACCCAGTGCCCCACATAATAGCAGGCAGGTGCTTCACAACTAAGCCACCTCCGACCTGGAATGCCATTGCTTTTGACTGTTAAGAGTTATGACAAATGAATGGGTAGGGGACTGTAGAAGATGAAATAAAGACACTGAGCTAGCTGGTTTACAACAGAATGAAAAGACCTCCATGACAATTCCCAGAAAAGACAGGATATGGACAGGGAGCCAAATGATGACAAAGGCCAATGCAGAAGGAAACAATAGAGTCTTACACAGAAATAAAGGAACATAGGGGCACGGATAATAAAAGAATCTAGGGTTCCCACTACCTAAAAGATGAGCAGTCAGGGCTAGCGTGGCAGCACAGACAGAGATCAAATTCCAGAGGATTTGGATACCTTCTCTGGGCCAGGACGGACCAGCCCACCTTGGAGGCTACACAGGTGTGTGAGCAGGTCGCACCTGTGGTGCTTATACCATTGTGCGATGGGAGGACTGGGGGTACCTCTGAGCCCCAAAATGAGTCACCTCAGACGTTGGACAATAAAGCACATTTTTCTCAGTGCATTTCTAGTATTTCTCTATACATATGATTGTGACATGAATGACCTGGGGATTACATTTTGCTTATGGCAAGCCTTAAAGGGCCTGCCAGAGGACAGACTTGTGTTCACCACTGCACCATCATTCTACCCCAAAAGAAGATGAAGCCCTATCCCTGCAGCACAGAACACAGGGACAACAACACATAGAGCCATTCCGGGACTGCAGCGGAAGCTGGATGCCCGAATTTTGCGCACAACCCTGGAAGTAAATCCTCTAACCCTGCGAGGTTTGTGATTTGAAAAATGAGCATTTAATGGAAACTGAACAAATATATCTACAGAGAAAAGTCACATGTACAAAACAGCATTTCTACCTCAGATAGACATGGATCCTTCAGGAGAGCTCCAGAAAATTCAGAGAGCTCTGCACAAGAATCCAGATTAGCAAGGACAAAAGCAAAGAGCCTGTTCAAGTCCTCCAGTGGTGGGAAGTTGTGCACATATGTGTTTATATTGTATTCAACAAACACTTCTGTCGTGTTTACAGGATTTCAGGAACTGTTCTGAGCATTTAATAAATTTATTTACACTGCATATAAACTCAATCAAGTTAGGTCAGTATAATGTATAATTATCTTGCTTTTAGAAATGAGGAAACTTCGATCCCTTCCACCACATGCTGCGCTTTCCCCCACCTCCTCCCCAGGGCATGCTGAGCTGGCCACAGAGACCAGGTGTGGTGGCACATGTCTATAATCCCAGTGCTGGGGAGGCTGAAAACAGGAGGATCACTATATGAGTCTGAGCTTCACAATGGGACCCTGTATAAAACACATTTAAAAAAAAGAAGAAGAAAAAGGCCCTGAGAAGTTAGTAAAATTTCTAAGGTTGCACAGCTATAACCTTTTAACAACTTTGCTGTTGTCCATAGACCTCCACAGTCTTTATTTTGTGACTATAATAAAACATATCATACAGTGACATCATGCTACACCATAATCAACTGGCTGTGATTTGCCACCCACGTTTAGATATACAAAGCTTCAATTATTAGTATTTGTACTCATAATAACCCAGCTTGTTCAGATAGCAGTAGTAAAGGCTTTCTGAAATATTAATAATAATGCAGATTGCCCACACTCCCACAAAAACTTTGAGATTTCCTATTGCTCATAAAATGAAATCCACAGCTGCTGTCATGTCTAGGAGACAATCTACCCATTCCAGCCCTTCTTCCAAGAGTCCTGCTCCCTCCCCTTTCTGGTGCATATACAATTATCAGCTCTCTCTAATTATTGCTCTGAAGCCATCTCTCAGAATTCTTTTCTGACCACACTAATGTCAGAGAGCTTTTGGGACGCCGCTTTGCTTTATTTCCTCCAGACTATTTATCATTCTTTTAAAAATCTATTTGTTCACTTTTTAAAATGTCTGTGCTCTCAGGCTCAGAGATAATGGAGGGAAGAACCGCCACACGTGGAACAGGTGACATGAGCCAGACATGGTGCTCAGTCCTGTTTCAATAAATAAACGAACGGGCTGTCCATGGCAGAGATTAGCTAAAAGCTCCATTCAACCAGTGATAAAATTTTGTTTACCTTCTAAAGAAAAGCCACTCTAATGGCCAGCACAAAATGGGTGATTTATGAAATTTGCTAAGCATTAGAGAATCAATATAACGTACTTTACCAAACTTTGAACTAAAGCAGACCTGTTTTGAATCCTGGTGGGTTTAATTTGAAACTTTGTGATCTTGGTAAATTATCTGATCTGGTTGTGCCACAGATTCTTCAAACTTAAAATTAGGGTAATTATAAGATGTAAAATACACAGACTAACTAAAACAACATATACTAAGTTCATCATAAAACTTGGTTCTCAACAAATATTAGCTGTAATTATTATTATTATAAAGAAATCAAAGTTAAGTCCCTTTTTCACTGAATCAATGGATAGTAGATATATTTCCAACAGTATAGATTTGAAAGGAAAGATAAATATATTGCCTTTCTTTGTCTGGAACACTTCTTACTTATTATTTTAGTTTTACCTTTTAATTAAAATAACTAGGTAAAAGAAATGTTCATTGTACTACTACTTAATATCATCTCTGAAAATGCAGGAATAAGAATAAGCATTCAATTTCAAATGTCAAAAATTAGAATTCAGTCAGATTATACCCCTTCAGAAGAGTATTGAAATGAACACAAATATACAAATATAGTTTTTATAATCATTTCAGGATAAGACATTATGAAAACAACATTATGAAACATTGTGAGAACTGATGAATCTGTCCTATTAAAATATAAATAATGTTCCTAAAAAACACATTCAGCTAATATCTATATTCAACTTTAAAGAGGCAAGATATACATGATATGTTATAGTAATGTCATGCAAATGTATCTGTTTGCCAGTTCAATGACAAGTATGTATGTATGATACTATTTTTGGCAAAATTATAGCTATTTAAATGGAATATAAACTTTATGTAAAGTATTAGTTACTCAGTGTAAGTAGGGTGATATACTGTGGTGCTATCCAACTGCTCTCATAAGATGCACAAAAGGGCCATACTTCAGAAAACTCAGAATTTATACTTCTGTGGCCAGGAGCTAGTAAGCATAGACATTCATTTCTAATTAGTAAGGCTAAAGATTTGTATTCTTTCTTAATCTCGTAAACTTCTCATTGGTCAGTAATACATTTGTAATGTGGAGATGATTTTTGACTCAAAAATTTCAGCACTTTTATTCAGTTTGGGATGAATTATCATCTCTCTTCTTCAAAACAGGTAGCCCATGTCCATCAGCAGATGAATAGATACCAAAAAAGTGGCATTTATGCATTGTGAAGTACTAGTAAGCCATAAAGAAAGATAAACTTGAGTTACTTTTAGAACAATGGATGCCCCTTGAGAACATAATTTTAAGTGAAATAAATCAGACACACAGGTTTAAATGGCACATAGTTTTTCTTATATGAGGGACTCAAAGTGTAAAGAATGAGGTAAGAGACTGGTAAGAACAAATCAGGACATAGGTCTTCCTCAGCTGAGAAGGGCATCAAGAGATGGAGGAGGGCAGAAAGGAGGGCAAGAAGGGATCTGAAAAGGAATTAAGAAGTGTGCCAACTGCGTACAAGGAATGTACACCTTATGTAGCTCAAACATAAAAATAATCAAAACAATTCTTAACTAGAATTTTAGAGAGACTATAAGTTAAGAGAAAGATCTGTGGGTTTTGAACATCAAATATGTTTCAATTGCCTGAGACACTTTGCCAAATCTATTCTAGCCGATCATGGCTGGCAATCCCTCCCTATTCCAGCATGGTTAGTACCGCGAAGGGTAATCCGAGGGGCATGTACCTAGAAAAGTTCTCAGCTTCACCAGCCTCATGGTGTGTCATTCAGAGACTCTGGTGGCTTGTCTACATAAGAATACATAGCATCTGAATTGCTATGTGGCTTTGCAAGCAGAAAGTTTTTTAGAGTAAATAAAAATTCCCCAACTGAGGAAAGAAATGGCTCTGACTAGGCTTTACATTTCTGTGTGATTGTTGTTCTATTTTGAGAAACCCGGGATATTGGTGCAACTAGCTATATTTCTATGGTAAGAAATAATCAAGGGTCCATTTGGGAGCTACAGCAGTAAGTGAACAAAAGGAATCAGCAGCTGTTCAGGACGCTGTGTGCCTAACACATAACTGTCCTCAGTGCCTTCCTTGGCCTTGGATGCATGGTCCTGCCCGACACAAGCTGAGCCCTGAGAAGGATATTTTAAATCACACATGAAATGTTCCTTAAAAAATAGAAGAACAAGAAAGACTATTTTTGTTAGAAAAGATTCAAACAACAGCAACAAAAATAAAGTAAAAGCATCTGGCAGAGTATAGTTATCAAAACAAGTATGCAAAAAATTTCAGCGATTAATCCCCCTCTGCCGCTCCTGCCATAATTTGCATACCGGCAGCTTTGTAGTTTAATAACTCTAAAAGCACTGAGGTTTCCTCGCTGATCAGAGGCCACTCTTTGCTCTCTGCTTTTCCGTGATTAGAAGAGAATGTGCTCAAGAAGGCCAGTCCAGGCAGCTGAGGAAGGGAGAGAATATTTAAAAGGCCCAAGCAAACAAACTGTTAAAGGCGAGCAGTACGTACAACACAGCTCTCTTTACACGAGGCTTGGGAGGCATTTTCCTGAACTGTCTGTGAAAGAGCTATGTAAAGCTCTGGGGCTGAGGGAATTGCAGTGAGCAGGCCTGAGACTGGAAGGCTTCCCGGAGTGGTCGAGCTGCCTCCATCCCCCAAGGCGCCTCCCTGCCCTCGCCCCTGCCTGCTCTAATGAGAGCACATTAAGCCTTTCTCAGCGCCCCGCACGCTCTCTGCGCGGCAGAGCCCTCCCCTCTCCGCGCACAATGCGCGCCTCGGATTTCTAACGTTATAAAGAGAGAGAAAATGCTTTCCAGACAGCTCATCCGGCCCCTCCCTGACGCTCAGCAGGGATTTAAGTGTGTCTACTTCCACTGAAAGTAAATGCATGCTTTTGCCCCGAACTCAAAGAGACTTTTTCCCTGCTCCTCGTTCACAAAGGCATCTGTATATTCTCCCGGAATCTCCCCCTTTCACTGTGGACACTGTCAGAATGTACAATTGTGGACCACACACATGTAGTTTACATTCTGGGTTTACAAAACCTCCACATTTTATTCCTCACACACATGGCCCATTATTTTTAAGCTCTTCATGAAGATAAAGGAAATATTTAACACAGCTAGTAAGCCTGAGTCCAGTTAATTTTAAGAGTAATTCTATCATTTAATTTCCAGTTTACTTTTGTGTCTTTATTGCATAGGAATCAGGCGCTCTGCTTTCCAGTGCCAATCAGCAGAATTCTAGCACCCATCCTGTTTGGACTGAGATGAAGATTTCCTGCACATAATTCACATGAGGATTTTCAAGATGAGACAGTAGTCAGTGGCCCCAAACTCTCAACTTTTCTCCCAGTGGGAAGTGCTTTCCACAGACCCACACTGCTGTAGTAGTTCTTCCCAAGGACAGCTTCTGAGTCACCAAGCAGACATGACAAACAAGAGACAGCAGGGCAAGCCTCTTCTGACCCTAGGGTTAAAGTCTAGTAGGAGTCCAGCCCAGCAGGACCCAGTGACCTGCTGAAGCCCTGAGCCTCACTGCCCCATGCAGTTCCAGCAACATCTAGCAAACACTGTCCTGTTATAACACAGGAGCCCTAAGATTTCTTTAACCCAGGAGGAAGGCTAGCTTATTTCATGGAGGGAGAACATGTGAAGGTTTATTGTTTTATTCTTTTCAGAAGATTCTATTGTTGCTACAAATTTAAGGAGCACAAGCAAGCTCTCATAAGCAAGCCATCTACGAAAACAAGCTCAGAACTGCAAAAGGAAGGGATGTAATGTTCCATTTTTAAGCATCTTTGCCATTTTTTTTTTTTTTTTTTTTTTTTTTTTTTTTATCTAATGAGAATACAAAATAGTAAAACAAAGCAAAACAGGGCTGGTGAGATAGCTCGGGGGCACAAGTGCTTGCCTCACAAGTATAAGGTCCTGAGTTCGATCCCCAGTTCTGAAAAAAGAAAAAAAAGAAAAAATTCCTGGGGCTGGGGAGAAAGCTCTGTGGCACAAGTGCCTGCCTGGCAAGTGCAAAGTCATGAGTTTGAAGCCCACTCCCGCAAAAAAAAAAAAAAAAAAAAAAAACATTAGAAATGATTAAAAAAATCTTCACGAAGCCCTACTTTTATCAGAACAGATAGGTGGCAGATTTGGTGCTGGATGGGATTATATAACAGATATACAGTTGGCTTGGAGTAACAAATAATAAATTTTAAGTGGCAACTGTGCAGTGGCATTCTAGTCAGATCCAAAGGATCCACCATCAATTCCTGTACTTACCTTGCTCTGTGGTCTCCTTAACTTGTTTCAGAGTAGGAAAGTGTGCACCAACACCGCCACACCCAGTCAAATTCAACATCATCTGTCTCTGAGGTCCACTGATGCCACCAGGGTCAATGCACAGGGATGTGATCAGCAGAGGGCGAGGCACTTGTAGACTGAGTGTAGAGTGACTTGCTACTTTTTCTCTTATTTGCCTTTGCCAGTTACTCTCCAATTAGAGTCCTGTAGAAATGAAGCCTATCTAACATAATTTATTCAGCCAACCCATGTTATTGACTAACATCTATGTTCAAGGAAATTAAGAAATATGCTAGGAATTGGGGAAAGTGGACGATGTTGTATTCAAGGTCTCCTCACCCTAGTTGAAGAGGGGCTTTGTCTGCCGCGATGTAGGATTTGCTCTCACTTTCTTCAGCATGTACACTAAGCCGAGTACGTCTGCACTTAGTTCAGGCTTTTTTTACGTTCCCAGATTCAAGGCAGCCCAACACTCTTTCACAAACCAAAGACAATGCCCAACCAAAGACTAGGAAAAGATGGTCACTTTCTTAAGAGTTGAGGTAGCACACACATTTCCCAAAGGACGGGTGACCACTTCCACTTGGGACAAGTCCAGAGGAAACCAGACTCAAGATTCGGTGCATGATGTCTGCACGGGTGGAGCTCTACCTCAGTCCTCTCTTATTCATCATGTGCCGATTGTATTGTTCACCTGGACCTGCCTTATGGCTCACTGTGCTAAACATTATGCCTGATTTTATTGCAATTGGAAAACAATGTGAGGCCCTGAACACAGCAAATCATACATGCTCACTTTCTATTTCTAATAGGAGGATGGCCTAACTTCTGCCCAGTCCCACTAGTCTGATTCAACTAGCTTGCTGTCTTATTATCAAATAATAAATCTTGATACAGTTTCCTCTAAATTCCTTGTACCTGCTTTCTTTAATCTGGGTGTTTTGGTGGTCTGAGAGGTTTTAGACTCTTCAGTATCTAGGTGCTTATCTTTTAATGTCTCTGGTTGCTAAGAAGAGCCACTGTTTATTCTGACTTCCAGCACACATGCAATCCCACAAAGAAACAAAATGGAGGGTGAAACCACTCTCGCTTGCTCTGTGTATGCTTAGGTCTGGCTTATAGGCAGCTTGCAGCCAAGCATTCCTGACAAAGTCCATTTTCCAAAAGCCTATTTTCATGCAGCTTCCCAAGTTTTAATAACTGAGTCTAAGGTTACATCTCTCTTTTGCTTTCTCTCCTCCTCTAAACCGAATACGCTTCTTTCATTGGCCTGTCCTCAACTTGAACATATTAGAAAGCAAAAAGTTACGACATAACCTTGGAGGCTGGCCTGAGAAACTAACCCAAATGTTTGAACTATTTTAGTGAAATAATCTGACAAGGAAAATGTCAGCTCTTAATCGGAAGCTTTATCTCTTTTTTGGCACAACAAATATTTTGATAAAACAAGACCCCAAATCATATTTTCCATGTTACGATGATTTTTGTATTGTCAAGGATAAATCTTGACTGCCCTATTCCTACTCTGCTCTCTTGACCCCCACCCTGTCTTTTATGCTTATATGAGAGTCAAGAGAAAATAAGTCAGATTCAAAAGGCTATATATCTCATAGATGTAGTTATTTTGTTCTGATTATTAGTAATCATGGGAACTTTTTATAGACACCTAACATTGAATTGTAGTCTAGGGAAAGACAATAGGCCTTTGTGTCTGCTGAGCAAACCTCCCATTTTCCTTTGTTGTCTGAAGGGATCTCACTCCTCTGTCAAAGTGTGTCCACTCTGACCTCCCTTTCTACACCACTGGCATGTCTGCCTCTCCAAAATGACTGTTGGGCTCTCCTCTGACATCTTTATCTCATACAGTCACAACAGTTCTTAGCATAATGAGCAGGCATCCTCTACTCATCAGAAAGGTAATTAAAACCTGTTTAGATTTTTGTTTTCAGAGAGGTAACAGTATAAATGCAACTCCTGCTCAACTAAGCCCCAGTGGCTGCGTGAGGGGGAGGGGAGGAAGGGCTCTTTGAATCAGACCAACTTCCATGCTTGCTTCTCACTGAACCCTGGAGATCCTGGTTGGTGTTTTTCCCTCCCCCACAGAAAGGCATCTTTAAATAAAGATGTCTTCATCTGAATTGACCACCCTCTATAAAGCAAATCTGGCCAGAGCTCTGCTGCTTGTACGCCCCGGACATTCCTCCCCATTACAAAGGCATTTGCACATTTATAGGAGAAATAAAGAAAAAGATGCATGATCCTTGTGAAGGAGCCTTCTCTCTGCCATCCAGAGAAAGAAGAACTAAAAGGATTATAAAAGTTCAGATTAAAATGATATAAAATCTAGCATTTGGCTCCAGCCCCAGTGTCTTGGTCCTAGGCAGCTAATCTGTATGCACTCTGTGACCTCCTCCCAGCGAACCCTGCTAAATATATTATTCCCACGGGGCCTTTCACTGCTGCTTGGTGTCAGAAATCAATATGTATGAGGCGCGTGGATGGGAATTTCTAATAGATCTGCCCGGCCCTGTGCTGCTTTTCAATATCTGCCTTGGACTATTAGTGCCGGCTCGGTGCCTGTGAAATAACCGAGATAATCTTTTAAGGTGCACTGTTAAGGTGGAACCTAAATGTTGCTGTTTCAATTAAAACAAAAAAAAAGATGATATTCATAAATCAGTGAGACCTGTGTAACCTTGTATAGTCACTCCGTAGGGCTGATTAGAAACAAGGTGGGATCTAAGGCTTTTAGGAGTGAGATGTTATTTTTAACTTCTATTTAGAGCTCAGAGAAAGGTTTTACATTTTCAGGCTAATGATGTGTTTGGGGTAAGAGCATTAGATTATAAATGAAATTTGAAGGCTCAGAGTTTCCTACCCTAATAATGCTTATTTTATTTGGTCACCATACATAAAAGAGGAAAAGGATTCATACTATAAAGGTAGCCAAATTGTTTTACACATTAGATAAGTACATATTTGAGTATGATTCTTTTCCATATAATTGCTGAAATTATTCCATGGGTGATATTCTTGATAGGTGCACAAATCAATTTTTATCATCATCAGGAACTGATCCCTGTCATGATTTGTACTTCTATCTGTGGAGATAACTGCAGATCAAAGTAGATGAGGTTGCATTCCTGGGGTCCCTAGCCTCTCCCTCTTGGTGGAACTCAGAGGCACAGCAGTCGGGGAGGCAAAGAGGTCTGGGGCCTGAGCTGTAGCTGCCAGTGCAGCACCTGGCTCTGGCTTCCATTGTTTCTTTCTTTGTCTTCAGGTCAGGGCTCAGAGTCAGTGGTTCTGGTTCAGCGCACTGAGGTGTAGCAGTGAGAGGTGCAGACACAACCCTGCCTCCGCTGTGCCTTGCAGAGCTAATAGTTGGATGACAGAATGAATGCGGGTGGGATGTGAGGGAGGTGTGATTCCCCAAGTACATCGACACCACGGACTTTTTATGTAGCCAAGCTGGGTTCTGTCCTGCCAGATGCAGCGTGACTTGGGCCCTCACCCAGAGCAGCACCTTGGCCACCTTCAGCTGTCTTGCCTCCTGAACTTGTCAATCGTCCAGGGTGCAGAAACTGGCACAGAACAATTTCATTTTCCCTTTCCTAAACACTTCAGTTAGCATGGCACGACCTGTGCTCTGCCCTGAGCAACTACCCTGACTGCCTGCTGGCCTCCCTGGAAGGAAGATGAGGGCTTTGCCCATGGCCAATGAGGTAGGCGCCAAGTGGTAGCAGCAGAAACGACAGAAAGAAGTAAATGTCTGGGGTTTCCAGGACCTAGGAACTGCCTCAGAGTGACATCTGTCTGTTTCAGTTTCATCTACAGCAATAGAATTATTGGGAGAAGTATATGCTTCATTGAAAAATATTTCTATTTCTACTTCTCTATTGATTTTTTAATTGTGGTTTGAATTGAGGTCACTGAGTTGGATAAAAAAATCTCTTTTCCAGCCAGGTTCTCCCACACTTGTGTTTTGTTTAAGAGATACCAAGCCACTGGACACTTCTATGTGTTCTATGCCTCAGAATTACAAAAACGAGAAGAAAGCAAGTTAAAAGCTCAGGAAACCAAACCATTATCTGACTCCTTTGTGGAGGTCATAGAATTCTATGGCTTTATGCAAAACATCACCAGAGCCCATGGATAAAATGCACATGCTTCCCACTGGTACCATGGGGCCGTTCCTGTTTTCCTGCCTCATCCATGAGGAGGGAATGAGCTGGACTACTTCACACTCACCTGGGTGCCTAGCAGGAATAGGCGTGCTCTAACTGAAGAAGCCCGACATCGTTTAATCTCTTAGCAGACTCCCTCCTCTCTGAACCCATCAATTAGAGATTTGTGAGCAATCCTAGTGTTTTCTGTGACACCCAGGGAGGTGTAATGCATACGAAGGTGGCCAGGAGCTCTTGAGATAGAAAGGGAGAATTGTGAGTTTTATAAATAAGACCTCTCAACAAAAGTACAATTCAAAAAAGGAGGATGAAAGAAACAAGCACTGAATTGTCTACTTCTATGCTGTCTGAGGAAGTATCGCTAGTCTTAAGAAATTTTACTAAACCAAAATGAAAGTAAAATCACATAATGTTTAAAGGTGATATTTTATAATCAAGGTATTTATGGCTAAGCCTCTACTCAGCAAAAGATAGAGTAAAATAACTTTAATAAAATATGTGGTGAAAACAAATGTAGGCATATGATGTTTATATGAAGAAAAATATTTCCATTGGAATAATATGTTATAGTAGGAAAAATGAGTCAATGAAATTACATCACCATTTTTTGCTATTTCTTTCCTGGATGGTGTGTTCACAATTATGTCTGTCATCAAATACCTAAAGAATGGCATTTTATGCTATCCTTATGTTCACTGTGTATCAGCTACATATACAAGCCTTACAACATGATGAGAAATAACTATTTTGTTTTACTGTATTTGGTGCAGTGTCTCACTATGCAGTTTGAACTTATAGTGATCCTCCTGTCTTCAGCCGTGCCAGCACTAGAATTACAGGTATGAGTCATCACACCCAGTCTCATTGGTCAGCTCAGTGTACCTGTGGGCAGGACCTATGGTACCAGGGATTGGACCCAGGTCCCTGTCCTTGCCTAAGTAGGGGCTTAGTCCACTGAACTACTACTGAAGTGCCTCATAATCCTGTCCATCTAGCCAGGAAAATTGGCAGCTTCTCTTTTGTTAGCAAAAATTTTAATAGAGTGCTCCAAAATGGAAAAACCTTGATTTTATAGTCAACATAACCGAAAAACATTCCACCATGAGTCTGATAAGAATAATACACAGACAACCTTCCATCCCACATGAGCCAGCGATGGTTTGGAGAGCAGAGCTCTTAATCTGGGAAGAGTCTGAGCTCGTATCCAAAAGGGCATGTTTATATCTTGACATTTTGTGTAAATTTAGAAGAAAAAGGTTTTCTTGCACAAATTCTGTGCTCTTCCAATGAACTAGACATTTGAGAATTTCCTGTAAGAGATTTAAAACGCATTGTTACTTCTGTCTTAATTATTTTTTTCTCAGTGTTTCTATATTTTTCCTTTCATGTCAATTTTTTGACCTACAAGAATATAGAATTTGAAGGGCCAGCAAGATAGCTCAGTGGACTGAGTGCCTGCTTAAGCAAGTATAGGGGCTGTGGTTTGATCTCTGATACCACATGCTGTGCTAGTCCTGATGTGGTAGTACACAACTGTAATTCCAGCACTGGGGAGGCTGAGACAGGAGGATCACTATGAGTCCCAACTGTGTAATGAGACCCTGCATTTTATATATATATATATATATATATATATATATATATATATATATACATACCTATAAGCCCAGTGCTGAGGAGGCTGAAGCAGGAGGATTCTGAAGATCCTGTAAATTCCAGACCAGTCTGGGCTACAAAGTGCACTCAATTGTATAGTGAGACTTTGTCTCAGAAAGAAAAAAAGACAAGAAGAAGAGGAAGAAGAAGAAGAGGAGGAGGAAGAGGAGGAGGAGGAGAAGAAGAAGGGGAAGAAGAAAAAGAAGAAGAAGAAGAAGAAGAAGAAGAAGAAGAAGAAGAAAGAAAGAAAGAAAGAAAGAAAGAAAGAAAGAAAGAAGAAAAAGAAGAGGAACAAGAAGACAGAATTTGATGAAGTAGATTACACATGCAAGAAAGAAAAACAAAACAAAGAATATATAAGGCAAAAAAAATCTCTCCCTATGAAATTACAAATTCCTTAAGAATACCAAGCCCAGCTTCTTCCAGGCAATCCCTTGGATATTGCTAGAAAGCTCTTAGCAGCATCAGTAAGTTCCAGAGAGTATGATTGGCTGTAAAAATAAAAAATGAGATGGTTTAGTGTCCTCATAGAGTTTACAATAGGATAGAGGAGAAGGCATATGCATGCTATCTAGCATTGTGCTGCTGAGATCAGCATACCCTAGAGTATGAAGTCAAATGTGCAGTCACTTTCCCACACTGTGCAAAGTCCCATGGAAAGCCAGACTCAGAGACATTTTTTAAAAAGCAACTCAAGGTATTTCCAGAAAGATGGGATTGAAAGGGAGGAGCTCCTCACAAAGGAATCAGAGGAACTACAAAGCAGGAGAAAGGAGCAGCCACGCACTGATGTGAAGATGGTTCCTTAGAGCCCAGGGAGCACTTCCTTCCCAGGGCCCAGGCAGGTGCCACTGTGACTGCTGGCCTGCTGCTGAGGTGTCCCAAACAGCCACTTCATCCCAGAGCAGAGCCTCGCAGCTGGGCCAGGCTGCCTTTATCCTTGGTCTTCAGCACATCCTACCTGCAGAACCTACATGGAACCCAGCCAACGAGGAAGCTAGAAAAGCAGCTTGGGACTTTCAGCCTTCTGAGCTGCAAAGAAGAGCAAGGGGTAGTAGTGGCACTGAGACCCAGGGGCCAAGCAGCAGAGCAGCTTTCCCTACCGCTTGATGAGGAATGTAACAGGGGCTAGAAACTCTACCAGGACCCAGACTCCTGACTCCAGGCATTCTAAGTTGCTTGGACAGCAGCATCAATAATTCTTCACATGAAATATTAATAAGAAGTGATAAATATTAACATATTAAATGACAAAAACAAGCATTTAAATTAAATTTAAGTGAACTTTTATAATACAAGTTGCTATGAAAAGATTAAGAACAAATACAGCTATTATAAAAACAAAATAGCCTACATTTGGAATTCTAACTAAAGTCAGGTTTTATAAAATTCCAGTTGAATATTAGAAGTATTTTCACTGGACCAAAGTGATAGCTCAGAGACATAAATATCTGCCTGGCACATTCAAGGTCCTGAGTTCAATCCCTGGCACAAAGAGAAACAGAGAGAGAGAGGAAATATTTTTACTGAAATATCTTTGCACAATTCTAGTATTCCAAGGAGCATTTAAAAATTTGTTTTGATGAAAATAATGCTTTTGAAAATTATTTCCGATTTGCAACAGTTGCCAAAAGACCATGCGATGACACTATTTTCATTATTCCGAGTATTACTTGTAATGCAGTTGATTATAACAGAAATCTACTATACCCGGGCAATATTTAGCTTATCTAAACTTAGCTACATACAGTAAAAGCTTTGAGATACGAAGTGCCATTAAAAGTAGTCGGTGAATTATAGGTACAGCATGTAGGATACTCCATGTCCCTTGATAGGACCTAGCAAGACAGAGTCTGACTTTGTCCACAGCATTTCTTCGCTCAAATAATTTCAATATTTCTCCAAAGCCCAGAGAAGACTGCCGAATGCCTAGAATTCAATAGTCTCCACTGTCTCTCCGGATTTGTCAGCATGAACATGCTATTTTAATCCAAAGGTCACTATGCATGGCTCACATTTTTCTCCTTTTCACCTTCAAGCAAGCCATTACCTTTATTAAACTGTTTTCCTTATTCTACTTCATAAACTTTTCGAGATAGTTCCACTCAAACACAGTTGGGTTGTCTTTTTAGTATTTGTCAATCTCTGTGTGTGTGAGGGGGGAATATGATTTGAGAGCATCATTTTCTAAGTTTAATTTTAAGTCAACTTTAAAAAATAGTAATTATGTTCCAAAAGATGACAAACCCTCATAGACAATCACAGTGTATGCTTTGCTCACAAACATCTACTTGAAAACTTAATACTCAGCATTTTCCAAATAAATTAAATTGAACAAATGTCCCTCAGATCTACATATTCTAAGGTAACATATCAAAGACAAAGAAGCTTCACCCAAGCTCGGCTCTGCCCAGAGAAACGTGTCAAAGCTCCATCAAGGCACTCACTCAGGAGCCCAGATTTCCTTCCATGACCCTTTTCGTCACTCAGAGAGGAACAAGAGATGGTTATTTGCCATATGCTGACATTCAGTCAGCCTTTCAAATGTGGCAATTAGTATTTTCATGCAACATTTCATGCAGTTTCCACATTTTGCCCCATGAATTGGGCTCTAATTCATATGACAACAGGAACAAAATGTATCTTCCCAGCCTGCCAGTCCCTGCACATAACTGGCAATAGTAAATATTTGTTTAATATGATCAAACACGTGAGTAAGTGGAGAGCTATACTCTCAGGGTGTGTTGATTCATTTCTACAAGGTACCCACACCAAGGAGTCTAAAGCATTGCCATAAAACACGTGCCCCTCGGTGAATGCGTGGCTTCCTCAGAGCATGCTTACTCCATTTGCAACACAAATCTCCTAAGGACGATAGTCAAATATACACCCATTAGAAATGGACATAAATTTTGCTGCTGCTGCCCTTTGCCTTGGAGGTATCCTATGAGGCAGCAGAGATAAAGCTACACCATTCTTTTTGTCTGAGCGTCACTCTGTGTACTGTCCATCTTGCAGATGACTGCAAGGACAGCTGTTCTTCTAATGCCCTAAGCCTTCCTCAAAGAGGCTCCTACTAAGTATTAATAGCATCGGGAGGTCAGGAGAAGTGATGTTAGTGTCTTTCCTTAGAGAGCAAGATTCAGGACTGAACATTCGGGGGCACAAACCTAATCAAACGATTCTCACTGAGCAAAACATTGCCATTGTGCTTTGCGGGTTGGATACCATCATTTTTGCAGGAGCCCCAA
Organism: Myocastor coypus; assembly: GCA_004027025.1. Taxonomy (NCBI): domain Eukaryota; kingdom Metazoa; phylum Chordata; class Mammalia; order Rodentia; family Myocastoridae; genus Myocastor; species Myocastor coypus. The sequence continues at coordinate 108,068 of PVJA010000391.1, read as the reverse complement.
GACAGCAGTGACTATGCTGTGACTGAAGAACTGACTTCTTGTGTGGAGCAAAATGCTATAGGTTTCTTTGTTCCCTTTTGCACGGGAGAGAATCTGTCTTTCTAATCATCAAACAATACTGAAAGAAACCAGTTGACACACAAGGCATATGGAACAGTCTATTTCCTTTCTGAGTTTTTTCCTCCCATATAATAATGAGTTTGGTGGCAGTTAAAGTGTGACAATGAATCCAGTTTGGGGTCTTCCAGCAGGTACTCAGGCACTATGCTCAGCCCTGAATCCTGTCTTCTCATGCCTAGGTCATCCCTTACTCAGGAAAGAATCTAACCTTGGAATCAAATGCCCTATAGGAACTGATCCTGTTTTGACTCCATAAGTCAACTATGTTCAACTATTCCCTATGTATATGCAGTTGAGGAAGCCATATATTTGTTAAAATCTGTTTAAGTTGCCCACAGATAGACTATATAACACTCCAGTATCTATTCCTGTGAGGCTGGTCCTTCGGACAAAAGGCCAGCAAGATGAGAGCAATAATGAACCGTGTCATGCCTGAGTCACGGTGGTTAAAAACTGGGTCTTTCCTAGAATGTCTTTTCTATCTGCCTTCCAAATAAAGAGGACTTTGAGGACCAAGAAAGGGTAGGGATGGTTTAGAATAAAGTTCAGTGTAAAGCACTTAGCAAGTATGAAAGAGTCCCTGAATTCAATCCCCAGCATCATATATGGATGGATAGATAATAACAGAAAGAGAGAGAGAGAGAGAGAGAAAGAAGGGACTGAAACTTGGAATTATCACATGGGAAATTTAAGATTCTGGTATACTGGTACAGATCTGCTTTTGTGACATTTCAGGTGCTCCCATTCTCAGTTTGGTCCATGCTGTTGGCTGTCTGGAATTTTCTGCCTTTCATTTCTAAAGTCCCCTTCTTTCAAAAATAATCTCTCATCAGTTTATCTTTTCCCCAAGGTTAGCTCTCTGTTTCTTGCAAGAGATTTTATCACACCTAGAACCTCCATTATTTAGAACTTAGCACACACAGACCCTACTATAATTTTGTATTATCTGTTGACCCCACTCCTCTGGCAAGCATCTCACAACAGGGGCTGGGAAGCACATCCCTGGTGTTTCTCCTGCAGCTTAGGCTTGGACTGGCACACTGCAAGCACTGCAAATCTTTGTTGAAACCCTTCCATATATTTGCCTTCATTTATTTTTTTTCGTGGGTACCCTCCTGGTATTTACTTTTGTAGTTTTGTTTTGTTTTGTTTTGTTGTTTTTCTTTCTTTTTTTTTTTTTCAGGGCCAGGGTTCGAACTCATGATCTTGCACCTGCCAGGCAGGCACTTTTGCCATGGACCTATCGCCCCAGCCCCTTGTAGTTTTTTATGTATAAGGAAGTTATACCTTTTAAGCTGTGTTCATGTTTTTATTGGCATTAATTTTCTTAATGCATTGATTATAAACATTTGTATTCTCATGAAACTATGCAAACCTGCAGTGGTCTGTCCAAAATCTACCTCATATATGCCCTGTCATTGTGAAATGTTGTGGAATGCAAGCTCTCTCAGGAACCCACACGTTATGAGACTCCCATGGCTGGTCTAATCTTCCTCTTGCCTCTTAAACTGCTTCCACAGAGTTTCCTCCAGAAATTAATAGGCGCCCTGCTTTTCTTGCCAAATGCCAAGCAGCAGGCACATCATCTGCTTCCGTCTGGATAGAGAAACCTGTCCAAACCTACTTGTCGAGCAGGGAACTTCACCTCTCCACCCAACTTGGAGAGAATATTCTATGCAACGCATTTCAAATGGTGTGGAGTGTCACTGCAGGAATGAAATGTGGAGAAGACAATTCGGTCATCATCTCACCATGACAGAACTTTGTGCCTGCTTTCTTTATCACCCTGGATAATGCCACTGTATCAGCAGCCAGCTATGCAGGAAATCTTGGAGTAATTGTCAACTCATCACTACCCTTTGTTCTAGAGATCCATGTTCTTCAATTCTCACTGTAATTGATCTTACACATCCCAGATGTGGCCTTTCTGGGTTAGGCTATAACTCTGTGACTTCCTCACATGTATCATATTAACAGCCTCTTAGCACCATACTTTTGGGGTCTGGAGGTATTTTAACTTAAGAAAATAAATTTTCTCTAGGGCCAAAAAGATAGCACTCTAAATCCTTGCATTTTGGGACCTATATAGATTGATTTGTCTGAATCTGCTTTTGCTTAGGTAATACGAGAATAACAATGTTTATATACACAGTCATTATGAGTTTTGAATAACAACATGTATGCGTAAAATCTACAAAGCTAGGTTAGGAGCAAACAATCCAACAAATAAATACTTCACAAAATACCCCAAAACATTAATACTACATCCTAAAAGATTTTGCAAGATATTAAAAAACATAGAAAATAGACTACTGCTTTCCAGATATCTAGCAAGGGGTTAATATCCAGAATATGTAAGAAAATAAGCACCTCAATGGCAAGAAATCAGGTGAAATACACACAAAGGAAGGGCCAGGTAAATAGCTCAGTGTATTAAAGTGCCTGCAAGCAGGCACAGTGACCAGGGGTTCATTCCCTGGACCTGCTGTGCCAGCCCTGCCTCCACGACATGCTGAGTCAGCAACTGGGACTCAGAGGGGTGGTGCACGCCTATAATCCCAGCTCTTGACTCTTGGGAGGCTGTAAACAGGCGGATCACTACAAGTTCAATCTAGTAGTGAGAGCCTGAACACCCCATAGACCCTTCCCTAAAATACAAAAAAAAAAAAAAAAAGTAACTGAATATAAATTCTCAAAAAAGAAGACATATAATGGCCAGGTACATGAAAATAATATCTAACATTCCTGATCATCAGGCAAATTCAGATCAAAGCCACCAACAGATAGCACCTTACATGTGTTACAGCTATCCTAAAAAAGACAAAAGGTTAAAAAATGCAGACAAGGATATGGAGAAAAGAGAAGATTTGCACACTGTTAGTAGAAATATAAATTAGTTCAATCATTATTGAACACAGGTTCCTCAAAATAGGGCTACTGTATCATTCAGCAAATTCCACTACTGAGTACATATCCAAGAGAAATAAAATTACTCTGTCAAAAAGACACCTATACTTCAATGTTTAGTGTAGCATTTTCCCAATAATGCAAGTCCATCAGTAGATCACCTGGTAAAGAATATGTGGTACAAGGCTGGCCAGATAGCTCAGTGGATTAAAGCACTTGCTTAGGCAAACGCAGGGGCCTGGGTTGGATCCCCAGAATCCCACGCAGGCACACTGAGGCATCGACTGAGACTGGGTTTGGTGGCGTATAACTGCAATCCTAGTGCTTGGGAGGATCAAAACAGGAGAATAACTACAAGTCCAATTTGTGTAGTGGAAACCTATACTAACCACATGAAAAAAAGATTTATTTTGCAAGGTGTTAGGTAAAGCTAATAACAATAAATTGTATTATTGAACGATTCTAAGAGGATAGATATGAAGCATCTTCTCCAGAAAAAAGGGTAATCATGTGAAATAATGCGTGTGTTATATTTATTCATTCTACCATGTATGTACATAGTGAATGTGCACAATTTGAGCCCTGATCTTTAATTTTATGTCATTGGTACAGTGTCTTGGGACACAGCTCATCCTCATAGTGATCCTCCTGTTTTAGCCTCCCAGGAGCTAAGACTACAGTTATGTGCCACCACATCAGGTTTCAGTGGGGGTGAGGCTGTCATGGCAGGTGGCACCACAACAGAATGCTCAATTATTACCATTTAATCACTGAGCAAGGGCCAGCGATATACCTCAGCAGACTCAGCACTTTCTTAGAGAAGTGCAGGGGTCAGGCTTTGGTTTCTGGCCCCGCCTGCTGAGCCAGCAATGGAATCTGGGTGCAATGGCAAGTGCTTGTAATCTCAGCACTTGGGAGACAGGAGAATCACTATGAGTCCAAGTTGTGTACAACTTGTACAGAGACCCTGTGCAAGAATAGATAGATAGATAGATAGATAGATAGATAGATAGATAGATAGATATAAAGTAAACTGACTGAGCAAATTCCAAATGCGAAGGCAGGAGTCTGGCTTGACTGCCGTTGTGTCTCTGTGGTGAAGGTCCTCCCTCTAGGATTCAGAGGCCTGGCCCTGGAAAATGAACCAGCCTGAAAGGCAGAGGCTTCCTCAGAGACCCCTGGCCTTGCAGTGGGCATCCTCTGTGATGTTCAGCTTTCTAGCTTACAGGTGCTTGGCCTTAGCCAAGGCCTTCATTTTTCTGATCTCAAGCTGTACACAGTTCATAACGCTTAGTCTTCAGAGTATTTAAACAGAGTGACCCTAAGGGATGAGGCAGGTGGTGTGTTGCACAAGGATGCTTGCACAGGAGAGCCGACTGGTTTACTGGGCAGCCAACAGCCAGGCAGTAAGCACAGTGCTGGGTCCCTACAGGCAGGAGCAAGGGCACTTGCTTGTCTTCGCTCAGCTTCCTTCTGCTGCTGGAGCCTGAACAGGATGCATCCACAGAGCAGGCACTGTTTCTAATTTGTTCCATGTGGCATTCCAAGTTCACAGTCCCTGACTGTGAAAAGAAAAAGAAAAATTTTAAGTATACATATGATGAATATTATTAAGTAAAACAAGAAAAAGTGGAACAAAGAAATGTACATTTCTGAAAAATTATATATGTTTTAAAACTATGGAAAGAATTTCATTATGCTAATTATAAGACAAATGCCAATTAAAATACCTGAAAAATTATTTTTATAAAATTACTGAATAAGACAACCAAACCAATGACCAGTTAAAAATGTATTGAGCAGAAATTTTAACTGTTGTAATTGATATAGATGTCTTAAACTTATTTTCACAAAATTTACAAGAGACTTTAAAAAATGTCAACTTTTCATATTTCCAGAAATCTCATACCACTAGCGTTCTCAGAATTCTCCTTTTCCTGGAAAAAGCAAATTAAATATCAGGCAAAATTTCCAAGAAATTGTGAGGAAAACTTAATGGGATCATTTAAATAAAGTAGTTTCTTGCCTACTATCCTCTCAAATGAGAGCCATTTAAATAGATGCGTCACAGGTGGTGGCACTTCTCAATGACATAGACACACAACAGCGAATCGCATGAAGTCTATCTGATATGTTCCTGCACCTGTAGGCACGAAACAGTTTCAAGTTGTTTCGCAAGTAATTAAGAAAACGCTGTTAAACATCTGTATTTTAAGCTCATTTATTAGATGTGCTGTTCACTTTCTTGTCACTAGTACAGAATACATGAACCTCACAATTTAAATGGGGAGAGAAGTTTGGGGCTCATCATCCTGTCCGCTCCAAGGCAGAAAGGGCATGGCACAGGGGCCAGGTGGAAGAGAGGGGCTCGCATCAGGATGGCCAGGAAGCAGAAAGAGAAGGGAGCAGCTGGCAAGGGAGGCACACCCTTCTAAGCCAGTCCCCAGAGCTGCACCCTAATGAGCCCCCACCTCCCAATAGCACGCTCTGCTGACATTTTTACTGTCTGCGATCTCTTCTTTCTTCATCGCTAGCTTAGATTCCATATTGCATGACCCTAATCACTGAGTACACAAACAGAACTCTATGGTTCCCTTACTTTCTCATGATTATTTTTCTTTAAATCTAATTCTCTACTTCATGAGTTTACAGCACTGCTGGTAAACACGGATGAGGCAAATTCTCAGCTCAGTTGACAAGCTTAATCAATGACCACAGTCTTCAAGGGAGCTCTCACCGGCACTGCAAGAAGGACTGCATTTCCCCCGGCAACATGTACCCCTACTTTCCTACAGATCTACTTATCTACCTTCCCTCCAAATCTCTTCTCTTAAATTATTAACTCCCTCTCAACATCCCCTCCACTCAGATTGTGACTTTGTTTTCAGTTTCATTAAGAAAACAGAAGCAATCAGGAAAGAAAAAAACAAAACAAACAAACAAAAACCAGCTTCCTTGTCCTTTTCCCACCAAACTGGAAAAATTTGCATCTAATTTGATGATGGCAGCAGCCTGCATGATTCATTTCTGCTCATCTAGACAGGGAAGTATGTACACACAGTAGCTCCCCTCTTACTCAATTTGTTTCTCTAAAGGTAATAGTAAGGTTTCAGCAAGTTAGTTGGAGCATGGTATTGTTGTATGTAGAAGGGCTTTTCTGATAAACTCTTCCTTTAGTAAGTCATGAGTCTACTCAGCGATTTTGTGGAACTCAACCATAATTTATTATATGGTGGCATCATCTATCTCAAAGGAATATTCTAATGTGGGGATCACATTCCATAATGCCTGGCATTAACATTAATCTAAGAAATCCTACCTAGGCACTTTTCTTCACAAAGCATTTCTAGTCCATAGGCTTGGATTGTGATTCAGGAAACCACTGTGGAAGTGTGAAGCGGAGACCTACAAATGCCCTTTCCTACTTCCAAATTGGTTTCACAATCTGCCCTTCTAGGTAATTGTGAGCTATCAGGAAAACTGTGGCAGCTCCACAAGAAAACTAATGTCAGTCTCTGGAGCCTGCATCAGTGCTGGGCTGCATGGGAGAGACGGTTAAGTGCCAGTGAAAAGCCTGTGCCACCAACCATGGTGAGCTGAGAATGGATAAAGACACCGCATTCTGCCCTATACGTACATGTAATTGCTATTTGCCAACTAAAATGTTTTAATAAAGGTAACATTTAAAATATAGATACAAATCTGGAGAAATAAAACCTTAGAGAAATGGAATCTGAAGTACAGTTCCCAAACATGTAAAATAAAATATGATTCTTTCAAATAATTTTTTTTTATTTTAAAGAGAATAAAAATAATATATAAGGCATCAGAAAGGATGCATTTTCAACAATGGCCTTTTACATAGATAGGCATTCTCATCACTGCAGCTGTTTCCTAAGGTTCCCCAAAGTCCTTTGTGCATATTTTTCCTACTTTTTTATTTATTGCCCTATATTGAAAAGTTTGCTAAAATAAAACAATAAGGCAGACGTGTCATGTACAGGAACAAAGTGAAAAGTTTGCATCCTTATCTCCCTCCCATGAGTGTGCTATTGCTAAACTGCCTCATGTCTCTCTACCCTGAGCACCGTTCTCTGTGAGATTTAAAAAAAAAAATTTCTATAAGCCTAGGATGTGGTGACTATCTTATATGTTCCATAAAAGAGTGACTAATGGACATGCTTACCATATTCTTTACATTTATTAAATGACTGTTCATTTTTCAATTGCTTCTTAAGTTTTGCTGGCCCTCTCCTCATCTGCCCTATGAGGTAGCTGCCTTTCCAAGACGTCCCAACCATTTGCACAGCAGTGGTTGCTCCCATTCTGAGTGAATAGATGCATGTACATCACCAGCCCAGCCCTGCCTTCTGATCCTGATTCTGCAGGTGATTGTTCTTCAATGAGCTCGCTACTGTGATTTACTTCAGAACTTACCATCCTTCATACTGTAAATGGCACGAGAAGATGCTACCAGCCAGCAGCCCAGAAGCAGAGACTCCCACGAGGCTGTCTCTTCATTCCAATTCCCATCCAGGACCCAGCCTGGCTCCATCAGTTCTTTCTTCTCTGCATCTCTGTATCACCATGACTTCCATGTCTTCTCTGTACACCTAATTTATTAACCTTCAAATGAATGTCATCACTGAAGCCACTAGTCTAAAGAAAAAATGTATTTCTTCTCTTCTAAAGGTACAATTTTCTGGGATCCGCAGTGTATGCAGAATGATGTCCAGATTCTTTGGTAAGGTATAGCACACTGGCTCAGGTTTGTGGACTTCTCTGGACTCATTCACGCTCTTCTCCTGGAAGCTCTGGCACTAGTAAGTTTCCAGCCACTGACACACATGACCATGTCCCATGCTCTCTGGATTCATTACTTCTTTTCTCTCACTACCAACCAGGCTTTTTGCCCCAGTTGCAGCCCTGCCTTTCTCAAGTCTTTGATAATAAGTTCACCTTCACAGGCATCCTTCAAGTATTTTTCCAGGAGGCCCTGTTTAGCCCTCTCTTCCCCCAGAACACCTTAGCTTGTGAGTCTTGTCTGTGTCTTCCATCTGCTTCCATCACAGGTTCCATAAATTCCTATTCACTTAGGGGAATACATGTCTGGCTTCATTGTACAACTCAGGTTCTCTAAAGGCAATGACCGTACCTAACTCTGGCTGGCACACTCAGTGACCACACCAGTCAGTTCAAGAAATTGATACCACCACTGGTATTCATAACTTTGATGAGTGTTAAGTAATTAGACTCTTTTCAAGGAGTGAGAGTAGAATTTAGAGAAAACAAGAAGGGGTAGGTCAGAGCACACAAAATAGCATAAAGGGAAAGCACACAGAAGGGTAAGAGGAGGAAGTAATTACAGAACCCAGAGTATGCAGTTCCATGGAAAGTGTTTTGTGTAGCCTAAAAGCAGTGGATACAGCAACGCTGCCAGCTAAAGCAATCCACACAGGAAGAGAAGAAGGACAATAAATCTTTTGCTTTAGTGTCCCCCTTCGCTGCCAGTGTGCCTCATATTCTGGACCCAACCCAGAAGCCAGAGGGACATGCTCACAGGCCAGCGATATAGTCTGAGTCCATTTAAGTTAGCTCTGGGGACAACAAAGAAAGAAAGAAAAAAATATATGGTGCAAAATCCAAGGGAACTGATAGATAGAACCTGATGGCTTAAAAGATGTATATGGTGTGAATATACTTAAAAGAGTCCAGAATGCATGGACTCATAGACCTGAATAAAATGGATGGGAAGGAGTTAAGCACAAATGCTCTGCAATAGCATTTCTACCAGCTTTATACAGGATTATGTTGTGCAGCCACTTAGCTGCTTCAGCAGAGAAATGCTTTAAAGGGAAAGAACAGGAAGCACTGGAGAGAAAGGTTTTGTTGTATTTCCTAGGGGAAATTGTGCTCTGGGTGGTACTACCCAGAACGTGGTTCCTTCCAGCAAAATGGTGATGTCTTTGAGGATGGGTGCATGAAAATAGGGAGGGCTTGAATGCAGACATAAATGAATGAACATACATAAGAGAGTGTGTAGGTGAGGACGCCAATGGCACAAGGATAAACAAAAGGAGGTTTTGCTGATATTCAGTGGGGAGAAGCAACAGCAGCACGACTGGAAAGCGAGGAGAAGATGAAGAAATAAAGTGAGGCAATAAGGATTTACTGCAAGGAACACAGGCAGCCCTATCAGCAAGAAAATGAGATATCTGCAGAAAGAATCATTAAATCACCCACGGAACTCGTAACAACTGTGAGAGCCGGGGAATGGCATGTCTGCTAGCCACAGAAGGTTGTCCAGGAAATGACAGTCTGCCCAGCCAGCGGGATGTGCAAGAGTGACACAGGATCTGGAGGAAGACAAGGAAATGAGACCAAGGACAAGGACAAATAAATGGCTGGGCACCCACCCCATCCTGAGCGAGGCTCATGAGTCCCTAATGGTTAGGTTCATTAGCCATACATACACCAATTAATTCACCATTCTGTGCATAAAGAACTAGTTTCAAATAAATGAAATAGTTGATTAGCAATATCCTAGCAGGTGTAGTCTGTAAAATAAGTGCATGACTACATAGAGGTAGCAAAGAAAATCTATGTGGAGCTATGTGACACAGGGCTCAAAATGTAGATGTCACTATCGGACAATCTTTATGTCAATTCTTGCCTTCCATCAGAAGATCTGTTAACTTGGTTTCCATCTTAGTCCTTCCTCTGTAAAAGGGAGATTGTGCTGGTTTCTCCTTCACAGACTGTTTATGAGGTTTGGAGGGGTTAAAACATTTTAAATCATACATAATGCATGTTAATACAGAGTCCAGCCCTGCACATATCATCTGCTCAGGACTTAAATGATTTCTGCATTTTACTTGATGTGTACAAGGCAGGGAAAGAAGCATGATGTTTCTTACCTTTATAGATTGTAAAATGTTGCATATATTGAAAATATTTTTCTGTATAATGATTAATGCTGTTGGCAGTTGAGCTATACATTAGCCAATGAGTCATAATATTACAAGTGTTCAGATATCCACACTTCTAAAATTATATTTGTTTTTTTAGATGAGAATACAAAATGGTGAAAGAAAATATTAGAAACAATATAGAATTTCACTAAACATTATAATAGGTGTATGACAATGGCTACTGTATTGCATAATGTTATCTTCAAGTTAGTTATTTAGGTTATGGGATATAAACATGCAAAGTTTGTTTTAAAAAGTTAAAAAAATTAAAAAAGAAGAGGAAAAATTAAGTATTAACTGCTACTTCCAATTTCTTTAGTTATAAGCTTTAAAAATAAAATACAGGAACATGCCATATTTATGTCACCTAAATCACAAATTCAAGAATTATTCCACCTTGCAGACATAATTGTTTTGACACCTCGAATCCACAGTGAGTGTGCTTAATGAATGCTGAAACTGTCTAACTAAATAGGTGAGAACTGCTTTTATCAAAATCATGGTGTAGATTAGAAATCAAATACACAGAAACAAAATCTCCAACATGATACATCATTTGTCACTAAATTAAATCTTTATAAATATAACCAATGTACCCAACTAAGAAGAAATAGGTTTTAAATATTGAACTGTGCCTGAGCTAGGAGCAAATTATGATCACACTGTCATCTCGCGTCATTTCCCAAGCACTTCCTCCAACAAATGAAACTTAAGGCTAAGCCAGAATGTATTCTTGCCTAAAGTAATGCTTATTGTGGATATATTTGCTTTAACTCTTAAAATTATGGTTTTTGAGTGGAAATGTTGACTTTTTTTCTGTCCTATATTTCTATTTTCTCTAGTCATTACAGAAAAAAAGTATGAAAAACTCTTTTTCATCAGGATAAAAGCAAAGGTTTCAGTTGATTATGGAGTGCCAGCCTACATGTCACCAAGGTGACATCTGGGAATCAAGCACATGGAAATGAAATCTTCATCACAAGGCCTCAGTTTTCACTAGATGAAATCTAGCGGGAAGCATGTAAACCACCTTGGTGATTTTCCTAGCCCTTGGTTAAATTATGACACTAATTAATAAACTAGGGAGAGACTCGAGCTCAAGCACTGAGTTATTTTGATCTAATCCTACCATGATTCAATGTTGTAAATAGAATGCCCATAAAATTAAATTCAAAACCATTCTCCTGTCCCAAAGTCTCTGCAGAAATTGGAATGGAGCAGGATTCCTTCATTTATTGTTACAGAAGTGGGAGCACTTGCAAACTGAGGTGTAGGAGGAAGTCAAACACATGTGTTATTTCAGAAGAAAAAATCTTAGTGATCCTTTTCAGTTTTCCTAGGAAAATATATCTTTATTTATTTATTTATTTATTTATTTATTTATTTATTTTTTTACTATTTCCCTGTGTTGAGAAACTCTGGCTAGGAAACAAGGATCACAACAATGTTAAATGGGACATGTATGAAAACTATAAAAAGAAAAAGAATATTTAATTTTCATCAGCTACATGTGCTGAGCACTTATTCCATTAGGTATCATTTTGAGTTCTTTGGATGCATTGCCTCATTTGAACTTCAAAACGACACTGAGGAATGAAGATGAGCTCCAGCTGTACAAACAGAGCACTTCATAAAAAAAAGGATAAATTACTTATGCAAGATAAATTATTAGGAAACTGCAGTGCAAATGTAGACTATGGGGCTGAACAGAACACACCCTAAACTGTGATGCCATGTTACACAGAAAAGGCATTTTAGATCAAACAAATACCATTTGCTGTTCATAACTTAAATATGGTTATGATTTTGGTCTTATATGTGGCCTCTTGGGACCCAGTGAGATGGGCAGAGGGTACTGGCCAGGATCTGGAAGCCCCATAACTCCCCAGGACAGAGTCTTCTGCCTTCCTTCTCAGGGAGGTTTGCACACCACCCTGTGCCAGGCTCTGCACTGGGTACATGCAGGATTACATCCGATGGCTTTAAGTTTGACTCTTTACCATGGGGTTTACTAAACTTTTGCATACTCTGAGTCTGGCCAAATGACTGTTGGGGGTGCATTTAATATTTTTAACTTCAATGAAAAGTAATTTTGTCAATAGCAATTACCCACAGAAGCAAGTAAGGTCTGTTCAAAAGACAAAGAAAATGTGAGTAGAGATTCAGAAAGAACTGTGAGCCTTTTCTCTCCTCAGCTTCCTGCAGCTTGTATAATTAATATATTCAACATTTTTCAGTGCTTTTTTGTCAAATGCCATGTTAGGCACTGAAGGGAACATACTTTCTACAAATGCAAAAGGTTTATTGCCAACTCTGGTGGAACAGACAATCTAATAGAAATAGTAGAGTGTGCACCAGGGCATTTCTAAATGAACCTGATTACACTGCCATAATGAAAGGAGATGAAAGCACTTCGGACTGCAGTGATTAGAAAAGACTTCCAAGAAAGGAGGCCCTTGAATTTCAACAACTGGTGCCAAAAGAATTCCAGGGACAAAAGAATCCAAACAGAAGGACTGCAAAACAATAATATTTTGAGATATTAACTAAGATTTCCGTTCTAGAATGCTTCCTTTTCCTCTTTTTTCCCCTTCCCTATTCTCCTAATCACATTAGGGGGAAGTATGATTTCATAAAATGCAGAAAAATGTTTTATTTGCTAAACCTACAGCTTTATATCTTTAAAAGGCTAGATTTTCTTTTTAGTTCAAAAAGCCAAGCCTTGAACCACTGAAGGCATCAAGTTTATGCTATAAACAAGAAAGAAAAAAACAGTCTCTCCTCAGATTTCACTGACTTAAAGAAGATGGAAAACAACCCAGGAGGAAGCTAGGACTTAGATGTCCTTAAATTCTTACAAAGAACTCTGTATTCTGCTTCACTCTAACTTTGCAAGGTATAATTAAACCCTTAGATAAGACTGAGATACCCAAAACAGGGTGAGATGTGTTCAAACTCACAGATCAGAACAAGAACTAGCTTTGATCAACTACATACTTGTGCCGTGCGTTATTCTTACCAGTTTTTATTGGAGCAACAACCAGATTAGGAGAGACTTACCATAATTGGGCCACCATTATAGAGAAGACAAAACTAGGTCACTGAGAGGTTAAATAATGTGTCCAAAACCATTCAATTAGAAAAGGCAGAGGTGGCATTTGAATCCCAGTTGTCTGATTATAAATAGTGTTCATAATCATTGCACCATCTGAGGGAGACGTGGAATTATCTAAGATTTAATTTCTGATACCAGCTAGGATTAAGGATCAGCATGAGAACAAGCTCAGTGATGGCAGAGAAATCAAGTTAAATTTTTGAATGGCTGACCTATTGGATAATCATAGAAAGAAATCTTATTAAGTAGACAATTTCTTATAAACTGTTTTGTAGCTATTAATGTCAGTTTTGAAGTAAAAATGTTTAAAAAAGAAGGTTACAGGTATATTGGCTTGTCCATAATTCCACAGTAACAGTAAACAGGTGGCACATAACATTGAATTCAGGGAATTGACCTCCCAAACTCATGCCTAATTGCTGTGTTGTCTCTGATCCGAAATCCTAAGCCTTCTGTGTTCATGAAGTGATCACTGCGGTATCCGCAAAGGCACACTGCTTATACTTCCTGCTACAAGAAATACCATTGACCGATGTCCTCAGCTCTTGCCCTTCAAAGTCCCCCTTGCATGTGTTATAATGCTATCATTCCTACAGGTCCGCCCTACACAGAGGCTCCTCCACAGTATGTCTTGGCTTCCCGTGGAATCTCTGTGAGACTGCTTCATTCCCTTGCTCTTCCTCCTTCTCCCAACAGAGCTATGCATTTTAGATCGTGGTCAGAGCATGCTGTCATCTTTTGCTCCTGCTTTCTCCAATAAATCCCTTAGGCCTGTAACTCTCTTTTGACATCTATGCTTTTGTGAATCCAAACTAATAAGAATGACATGAGAGATGATGGTGGCTTAAGGAGAAAAAAAAAAAAAAAAAAAAAAAGAAAGGGGCTATTTGGTCCTGGATCACAAAACCACCATCCTAATTAGAAACAGATACACAAAAAAAGTCTTTAGAACACAGTTCAATTACTAAAGTTTTCACTAGGTGTTGATCTGATTTGCAGATATCATGGTCCAGGCATTTCCTGAACAGTGAATTTGACTGGTTCATGCTAGGCTGTATTAACACTGAAGACTTGTGGGAGGTGAAAACTAAGGCCCTGTAAGAAGCAGATGTGTGGATACAAGCAGGACTCCTAGCAGCCTACAAAAGCCCTTCATCTTCTAGAAAGAGCATCATAGTCAGTAGAAGACCAAAGATCTGACAGAGTGCTCCAGCGACCTTAGAATGCCTGACAAGAAAGGCCTGTTACACTTCACTAACTTTGGAAAACGTAGGATTCTCCACCAAGGGTGGGGAAAATGCAGATGGATGTCCTTAGGATGTCAGCCTTTCAAAGTCCCCTCACCTTTCTGAACTTGCAGAGGAGGAGAAAAAGTCCACCATGGGAGAAGAGCCTGCTGCAGTGGATACCACTGGCAAAGCAATGGGTGCCCCTGGGATCTGCCCACACTTGCTCCCCTGACCTCTAAGGCCATAACTATGTTAAATCTTAGCATCATGCAGTTGCACGTTGTTGGCTTGATGAACAGAGAAAAGATTTTGCTCCTATGGATTGCAGGAAGTAGCGATTCTACCCCAGCTAGAGCCAGGGAAGTGGCGTGAGGCAGCATTTTATCAGGGGGCCAAGAAGTCATATTAGATAAAGAAGAACTCATTGACTGGGGGACATTTTCTCCAACCTTCACTTTTCCGGATTTATCATGTGGAAAAGAGCCTCAAATTGTGACCACGCTTGCTGCATGCGCGCATCAGCACCCCAGGCTTTCCCAGATCAAGCTTTCCATATCAGTATCTGTAATAAAACTCTGCCTATTTTAATGACAAAACCTATCTCCTGGTATTCAACTATAAAGAAAACTAATTTATGATTTTATAAAAATTCTTTCTTAGCATTACCTATCTCAGGTGTCTCATTTTAAATTTAAATATGCATACATATTTAAATCCATCTATGTGTCCATTTTCATAGAAAAGGCCAAATCGTGTAAGATGCCATCATTCTTCTTTCTGTGTTCTTAAGAGCAGGTATGAAGAGCAAATCTTCATAAGGTAAAAAATGGCTTTTAGCTCCTAAAAAAGTTTTCATGTTGACTATATACACACTGGCCAATAGATGGAGATCCCAACCCCCAGGAGAGGAGCCAGTGGCCTGTCTGACAATGCACAGGCCCTGCACGCTGCAGACACTTTTCTGCCTCCTTCTCCACTTCTGAGATTTAAGAGCTACAGCTCTATGGGCATTCACTCCTACTAGCAGACAGTGCTTGCTTGCTCTTCGGCCACTGCTCTTTTACACCTGAAGACTCTGTCCTTCCTTCCTAATCCCCACATTTAGGTGGCTTTCGTGCACACTCCCAGCCTTGGGGGATAGGGTGAGTTCACTCTTTTCCACTGCTCCTGATCAAAAACAGCTGTCCTCCCCACCTCCTTGGATCAGTTATTCAGGAATAGGTTTAATGCTTTTTGCTGGAATAAGGTGTGGCACAAATTGCTGGGGACTATGTCACCACAAAGCATGAGAACCTGCCTGAAAATTAAGCTGACCACAGTCAGACCTAGAGGAAGGACAAAGGGGAAGACACTGGGGCCCCTGACCTGCACACCCATCCAGCCACACCTATGGCCAAGCTTCTGCATACACTGGCCAAACCATCCTTATTTTTCAGATGGCCAGTCTGGGTTATGGTTTTGTCATTTGGTATTGAGTGAAAGTAATTTTAATTAAGTTCATCCATTGAGCCTACGGGGAAAGAGAAATGATACCTAAATGATTCAGTGAAGTGTCTCTGTCAAGCCTTTTCTAGCTGGGAGTGGATTTATATTACAAGAAGCAGGAAGTCAAAGGCTCCTTTGGCTTTATGGTACAGCGGAAATTGACAGCTGTCAGTTCATTAAGTCATTCAGGCACGTGTGACCGAGTGACCCAACATTAAGGGTAAGAGACTGCCACTGCTAAAGCTATCAATGTCTTTATTTTCTAAGGAGCTTCTGACATATGGCTCCTAAGTTAGTACCAAGTCAATCAAACATTGAAAGATAATTTTCCATCACATATACATGAACATGCTGCACCCAGGCTTTCGTATCACAGCTGCACTCTTACCTCAAAACACCTCTGATACACTGGATTTGTTCTGTTTACCCTTTCAGTAAGGGCCATTTGTATAGACATATCCTTATTATACTAGAAAACTATCGGTGTGCCTGGATTCGGAGACCCCTTGGGAGTGGGGACCACACAACACTAGGGACACTGATGGCTTAGGCCGCTGCTATTCAGAGCTGAGTGTGCTGCAGACAGCAGGCCCAGCAGGGGGAGGTGGACACTGGGCTGTGCCTCCAGGGCGTGGTCTCTCCGCACTTATTCCTTGGATGCTGCCTCTGCTGGACAAGGAACAGCTTTGTGAACTTCTAGCCTTGAGGCCAGCCAGCCATAACCCAAGGCTTCTGAGGCTCTAAGCCAAAGTAACCTCTCTTCCTAGAAGCTGTGGGGGTGTCAGGTATGTTGTCCCAGCAACAGAAAAGTTGAGCG
This sequence comes from Myocastor coypus, assembly GCA_004027025.1. Classification (NCBI taxonomy): domain Eukaryota; kingdom Metazoa; phylum Chordata; class Mammalia; order Rodentia; family Myocastoridae; genus Myocastor; species Myocastor coypus. The sequence goes on along the minus strand of PVJA010000391.1, from coordinate 91,424 downwards.
ATCCACCAGAGGCATGGATTCCTTTGCCCTCAGCTGTGTCAGGTCTGTGGAGCCCACTGAAGTCATTTTTTATGTCAGCATAGGCTTTATTTCTGACAGTTCCATATGGTCTTTTCTCAGTTTCTCTCTGCTGAGATCACCAACCAGGAGTTGCATGTTGGCCACCTTTTCATCCAGAGCCTAGCTTTGGATATATCTTGTCTTTGTAAGTTGGGGTTCAAGTCTCCACTCCCTGTTGGAGCTTCTGCTTAGGTTAGGGGTTAGTTGTAATGCAGCATCTTTAATTGACTGGAGAAAAGACACATGCTGGCTGCCTTGGTTCTACTCAGTGTAGATGGGGAAAAGGCTTGTTCTATGTCCCTGTATCCCTAAGTAGAGACTACAGTAGGATTAGGTTTTGATTTTTTTTCAACAAAGAACAGACATTGAGCTTACTGTCTGGTTCACTTTTTTTAATTTTTCACTTTTGTCTTTATAATGATATTGGAATAATAATTGAAGTATTTTTACATGCACCTTTATTATTTGACAAAATAGCTTAAAATGAGAAAAATGTCTTTTCTGTTCCAGAAGTAATAAAGTAAGAATTTTCACATATGCATATGATAATATAACTTCAAGACAAAAAGCATTTACTATGCAGAGACAGTAAGTGTTGGGCTTCAATCATATTCATTGGGCTGAATCAAACGCAGCGTAAGCCCCATTACAAGGCAGATAATACAATGAAAGAATCTATATAATATGCACAGTAAGTTAGAGAGCTAAGTCTGATTCATATCACTACATTTTGTGATCTTCTCTTAGTCCTCTTTAAAAAAAGAAAGCAGCTTCCTTATATACACCCACCATTTATTTCATGCACAACCGAAATTTGCACATGTTTGAGGCATGAAGTGACTGTAAGACAATTTTACAGGAAAACCTATGAGACTTGTTGTAAATCCTCTTTGTCCCAGAAGTCATGTGGGCCTAATCATAGGTATGCAGGTATTGTATGCGACTGTGTTGTGTGTGCTTCTGCATATACACGACTAATTAATAAAGTAGCTCTTCCAAGTTAGCCTAATAGTTATCACATAATTATACAGAAATTAATGATCCTATTAGAATTCCAGCTAAGATCTCAGTTTCTCCCCCTGCTCCCCACATGACTGCATCCTTGTCTATTAACCCTTCAATAAAACATGCACTGGAGCCAGGCACAACTTTTTATCTGGATGTTTCCCTCCTGTCTTTTCTTTTTCTCTTTCCTCTTTTTTTTCCCCTTTCTTTTCTTTTCCTGCTTCTCATTCTTCATTTCTTTATTTTTTTTCATTTTTCCTGTTGTTAGTTCCATTTCTGTTTTTGATAGTCACTGAAAATCACTGATTTTCTCTGAAAAACTCTTCTTTCATTCTCAAGGGATGTAATGAAAAGATACCCATGTTTACCTGCACAGAGCTAGGCTATCTGAGCAGATGTCACTTTATCTTCCTTCTGCCTATTTTGGATGTTGGGCACAGGACCCAGTTCAGGCCAATTATATCCACCAAACATCAGTTATGGGGTATTTTGTTGAATTTTTCAGTACATAAAAATTTTCCCTATTTGTGAATTTCTAGCAATGGAAAATAAACATTAAAAATGCCAGAGGATACCACATAAACAGATAAGGCTGAGTCGAGCTAACAGAGTAGTACAGTCACAATAAGAAAAACCAAAGATATCACAGTCCCTGATGAACCCTTTCCTAGAGTTTTCTCAATTTTCCAAGGTAATAAAACCGTCCTGCTAGTTTTTTTGTTTTGCTCTTTATGAGACTGTCTCACTAGGCAGTTCAGGCTGGCCTCGAACTAACTATGTAGCTCAGTCTGGTCTTGAACTTGGAACAATTTACTGATGGTTTTTTTGGGTTTTTTTTGTTTTTTTTTTTTTTTTTGTGT